>APFE030970261.1:0-12072 GCA_000404065.3 Pinus taeda
TTTTGGGGCTAGAATAAAGGGTTAGGGTTTGGTAAATGGGAATAGGGTTTGGGTAGTGAGTGCTAATGATTTTGGGAAAGGGAAAGAGGAATTGATTTAGGGATATTTAGTGTAAGGGAATTAGGTGTAGGAAGATAACCTAAGGGAATAGAAATGGAAAAATACAATACCTTATGCAAATTTACAAGACAATTTGGAGGATAGTTAGGGTCGTAGGTAGAGTGTGTAGGGTTTGGGAAATTTGTATGTGAAAGTGGGATTTAGGGAGAATGTATGATAGAATGATGCTTTGGGAATTTATATAATGGAATGGGATTTAGGGAACAACAAATGGATGAGGGAACTTTAAAAGTTATGAGACAGTTTAGTGAAAACTAGGGTTTGACTTCATGAGTAAAAGAGTCACCAAAGATTGATGCACAACCCTTTTCAACAAGAAGGATTGATTTACTTACTTGCCAAGAGGTAACTTGAGATATTTGAAGTAAATTGAGTAATTTTGGAGCATTTTTGGGCTTGGCTGCCAAGTGTGTAGCGCCAGTGCAAATTAACAAAGAAAAACCTTGCTAGGTGTGTAGTGCCTCCCAAGTGCATAGCGTCCTTTTGGAGACCAGTTATGGATGCCTTCCTTGTGCCCAAATTAGGACAGGATAGCTTGTTGGAAAGCTTATCGAGTCTAATTTTGAAAACAACTTGAATTGGAGGTCATTTGCCCTGTCAAAAGTCAAATCTCCCAAGACTAGTCAAATGAGCAAAATGAGGCTGCCTAAATGTAGAGTGTTGTTACAGTCAACTTTTGAAGGTCTTCCTCAACTCTAAATTGAGCTCATGATAGCTCATTGGAAAGCTCTCTCTGTATAGATATCACTTAAATCATCAAGAAAGTCATTTGGATAACCTAACTAGGGGAAATATTGATTTTCCCAAGGTCACTTCATAGTTGTAGCAACCCTCCTCAAGCAACTTTATTTTTGAAATTTCTCTAAAACCATGACACCTGTGTAAAACATGAGGGAGTTTGTTCTTCCTTGGCCTATTGTGGACATAACCCTCTCTCCCTTTTTCGAAATTTATTTTTCCTTGCTCAAAAACATTATTTTAGTAAAACCTATCCCGATGTGTGGAACAGGGGATTTGTCGAAATGAAGTGAAATGAAGGGGATAAGGGGCTTTTAAATTCTTGAGAAATTTTGGGAAGTAGGGAGGGATGTTAGGAAATAGGAGAAAGTGGAGTTTCAAATTTTGAGTGAGGAGAAGGGGTTCAAAAGTGAAAAACACAGGCTTAGCCTAGAAAATTGTCAAATTGTAGCAGGAAACTAGGGTTTGTGGGAAAATGAGGAATTTGAGGGATATCAGTGATGGGAAGTGCTTAATAAGGTACATTAAGGATAAGGGAAGGTGTATAAGCATCAGGATGCAAGATTTGTTGATGAGTTGACCATGCAAGAGAAATTACCTTCAAAACCCTAGGAGAGGGAAATGAATCTTACCTAGGCACAACTAAAGCATGAACAAGGTGTAAAATGACCCATTGAAACCTAAAATAATGATGAAAACTCTCTAAATGATGGTACATTCATCTAAATGGTGACATGGACCGACATTTGGACAACTTTGAAAGGAGTGAAAACAAACCCTAGACCTAATACCCAGTGACCAAATTTTACTTGAATACTCACTAAAATGACAAAATTTGACTTTGACACCTTAAAATCACTTTGTAAGAGCATGTTTGATCACCGGAGGAAGTCTTCAAAGACTAACACTAACACACCTAACGCACAAGTCTATAATATTTTCATAATATTCTTGACAAACATCATCCTTACCCATTATATTCAGTGTTTCTACCCATTGGTCTTTCATACCTTTAATCATTGTGGTTTTTAGAACATTATCAGGCAAATTTGCATAAGGAGATATTTGAAGATTATATTGGAAATGCTCCACATATTCTTCTAGAGTCTCGTTAGGCTTAGCTACCACTTGAAAGGTTTCATATTTTAGTTCTCTAGTTCGGAAATAATCTTTGTATTTTTGAAGGAAGGATGTTTTCATCTGTTCCCAGTCATTGATGGTACCTCCACCAAGTCCCATAAACCAACGGAGGGCTGCTCCCTTTAGAGTAGAGGGGAACAGTTTCATCTTCTTGGGGTCAGTGGTGTAATGATAACCCCTACATAGGACATCGAATTCTAAAAGGAATGCATCAGGGTCTTCTGAAGTTAGCCAATGAAAGGTGGGAATATTCTATAATGGGATAGCTTTCTTGGGGGCATTGACACTTGTGTCCAAAATAGGGTATTGTAACGTAGAGGTCTAGGGCTATCACTGATTATTGGCCATTTGGTTAAAAATATGCCAATATTCTTGAGGGATATCTAGAGCTAGAGGGTTGTTTCTAGGATGTCTAGAAGAGGCTGGAATGATTCTAATAGTGGTACCTTGATCTAGAACACTAGGTGTCCTTTGTTCAATCACTACTTTAGGAGATCTAGGTTTTGATGATTTAATTTTAGGATTACCTGTTTCTCCTTCTCCTTCACGGAGGTTGTAACAATTTCCTTCTTCTGAAGGGCGTGATTGTGAATTTTCAATATCTTGAAAACTCCGTTTAGACCCTTCAGTCTTACTGTGAATCTTAGCATTAGCTACAGATAGTGATCCTGTGGCCTGAGGGAAACAGTAGAATGTCTGGTAGCAATAGTTTGGGGTCCTACTAATGACTGAGACTCAGATTTTCTTATGATTTCATCAATAAAGGTTGATCATCCAAGGGTCACTGGTCCCTTAGATTTTTCAGTTTTTGGGGGAGGAATTATATCTTTTTCTGGTCTTTTCTTCTTAGCCATTCATACAAAAATATAAACATTCATTTCTAACTTAAATTCCTACGCAATTCTGCTGGAAAGCAGGTGGAGGAGCTAGCATTTTACTTGCTCATTATGCAGGTTGTTACCTCCTGGTTTTAATATCCAATTCTCTCTCAGTAGACAAAAGTCAAACATACATCACTCTTTGCAAAATGGCAACACTCTCCCCATCAACGACGCCAAAATGTTGGGTGCTAAAAGGTGTCTTTTAAAACTCCTAATTTCCTCACATTAATTATCAACCTTGGTAAGTCTTTTTATTCCAAGAGTGTACACAATATGTGCAAGCTATAAATCTAGAGAGTAATGATTTAAAATAAGCTATTAGATTCAATACAAGAGTAAATGGATGCAATCATAAATATCAGTCTTGTAACTTTAAGGGAAATAGTTCATCTAAGCATCATGACTCAATCTCAAACAAAACCATAATTCAATCTTAATCAAACAATTCGAATGATAATCAACCGAGAGAACCATAGCATTAACTGAGCTCTTTCAGCTGGACTTAAACTACTGGATAGAAGGAACGCATTTAATCAATCACACTCTATTCTTTAATTAACCAGAAATGATTCTTTAACTGATAACTAATTCAATCCATGATATGAATTAAATAAAACCAACTAGGATTGCACATTAATGAAATGAATACCAGAAATCTGAATTAACAAAAATAAATCAATTTCAAAGCTGTATAGCAGAATAAACTTGCGGGAAATGGAAAAAGCATAAAACAAGGAACAACGGTAAGATCCACCAGAGACCGGGCCCTAGCCACCAGCAAACACTGCTTAGCTACTTTAGAAAATCCGAATGAAGAGCAACGCAAGCTGTATATTAATCATTAAAGTCACTTGTCATTACAATACGATCTTTTTCTTTAGAATCGTGCTTCTGTAAGTTAAAATTAAAATTGAAGTAAAAAGACGAGAGATCCCTCTTTAGTTTTCCCTTTTATAGTAAAGAGGAAAAAAGATAAATGTGATCCCTCGGGATCAGGAGATCCTGAGGGATTCACAACTAAATTCTATCTTCAGAAAATTCTTCTATCTTATGCTAATCTTCTTGATTCATTCTTTAGTTTGACCACACACAACACGTCTCATTTCCCTTGATTAGAGTTTGCTATTCCGACTTTGGAACAATAGCTATTCCAACTGTTGTTTTTCTACATAAAAAGTAATGAGAGTTAGTTTGGTCGGTTAAATCATATAAAGAGTAGTTGCATTCATTCCTTATCAAAATCCTATCAATGTGTTATTATATCATGGCACAAAATGGATAAGAAAGGAGGAAAAAGACAGTAATCAAGAGTAAATACATACCTATTGCAAGGCTCAACAGCCTATTTCCACACTACCTGAGTGTACCTTTGTATGAAACATCCATATTTTTGTTGCATCTACTTCTTGAGTTCTGCTACTACATTAAACATGAGGATGGGCTCCTAACCGCTTCACCAACCCTTTATGTGCTCCTCCATGCTAAGAATTTAATCTCATCCCACCTGTGCACTCCAGTGAGGCTCCCCATGCTTATTCATGGCTTTGCAGAGCTTGATTGTACTTTTGAATGAATTCTTTGTTCCTCATTTAATTTTATAAGACATGCACGAGAGATAAGAGATGGATTTCTTCCAACATAAAGACCAACCTAGTAGTTATTCCCTAAGAATTGTGGTCCCCATTGCCTTGTCGATATGATTTTTGTAGTTTCCATGAACTCCATCAACCAACTTATTTGCACACATTTACTTAGTAGTTTTCGACCCATTCATCCTTTAACACATTGTACAAAAGTATCAGAACCTTGCCACATCATAAGTTATATTAAAAGAATGTTATAAAATCACACAATTTCGATGCCTTTATACCCAAATATCTTAAACCCCTTGTCACTTTCTTTCTCATATGACCACTACCTGATACTGTTGGCTTAACGATTAGGTGATATGACCCATATGCTCCTGTTGGAAAACTATACACTGTGTATAGCTCTCACCCTTGATTCTTTTAGGTTTCCTCGACCAAGCACCAACAATTTGGAGCTCCTACATATCAAAACTTTATCATAATTCAATTACAAGGATCCCTAAAATTTTGACCTCTGAGATGTAATTTCGATGTGGCATATTTACATTACTCAAGTGCTAACATCTACTATATGTCATTGGTACTTTGGATCCATACAACCAAGTGCTACACACCATCAAAGCTCCTTGTTTCGCAACCTCTCTCCAAATTACAATTACGGAGTTCTGAAATTATGACTTCCGAAATACTTCCCACGTAGCATCACATAACACTTAGGTTCTTAGGCCTTCTCTACCTCCTTGGTCCTTTGGATCTCCACCACCATGTGCTAGTCCACATCTAAGCCCCTTTATCAAATCAAAACTTTTTTATAAAATAATTAAATAGGAGTTACGAAAACTCCAACCTCTGATATGCCAACCTATAAGATGATGTTGTGCTATCGTCATCACTCCATGTGTTGTGTCCTTAGTGGTGACACATGTCACCCATATTTCCCCATTTGGCCACCTAAAGTGTCAAATAAAACTACCATGTGTCCTTGTTACACAACACTTTCTCAATGTCCCTGTACTCCCCATCTACGATCCTGGAGGACCTCTACAGTGTACCCGGCATGCTTTCTATCATGAAGAAACTCCTATTGTGTCCCTCTTCATGATCATTTCCCAAAAATCTTCTATTTATCCCAGTTTACAACACTAGTGGTAATGACCCCTCTCTTCCTCATACTGATATGTGGGGTTTACAACTATCCCTAGCGTCAATTGGATTGACTGAGCCCTTTCTCAATCGCGTCAATCCCCTTTTGGAAACTTTTTTAAATATGGAGCCAAAGCTTCCAAGTCTAGAATCTTCGTAATGAAAGTTTGGTAAATGGTTAGGATAGATGGAGTCAAAGAGGTTAGTTTGGGCTCCTTTCCCATATTAGGATGGAACTAATCCATGATATAAGGCCTTCTCCCATGAGAAGACGAACCATCTCCCATCCATTCAAGCAACAAAAACCTCTCTTTTTCCCAAGAAAAAGTTAGCTTTTAGTCCTAATTAAGTTTTAGTTTGGAGTTATAATATTCAACAAGACATTTTTAGTCTAAGGTTTTCTAGAGTATGTTTGATAGAGAATAGTGTGCTTGGGTGTGATTTGAGACTAGAGGGAAAGAGGTCTTAAAATCTCTATTGTTGGCACTTCCCATGAAGTGCTAGTAGAAGTGTGGGAACCTAGATATGTCAGAGGAGAACAACAACACCAAGACATCGATTGTAATCTATTCTTGAACTAATATATATGAAACTACCAATTGATTTCCTACATGAAATTTCATTTCACATATTTATGGCTTAATTTTTATTGACCTGTTAAGTAGGATGAATACAATATTGTATGTTATTACTTTTTTTGTTTTTTTTTGTTTGCTTGTTTCAGGTGTGCGAAGGAAAGAAAAAAAGATAGATGGAGCTAGGAAGTAGGATCATCACTAATTGGAATAGAGTTCTAAGAGGTAGGCCCTCTTAATTGACTGTAGACTAAGGAAATCTTCCTTAGATTATATGTTTGTGACTAGACCTACTCTCTCGAGCTAGAGGAATTGTTTGTGTCTTCCATTAGAATTTACCTGCATCCCAAATTGGCAACCATACTGGGGAACCAATCCTTCTATTTGATTGATTGTAATTTCATGGTTTTGTGCGAACTTTTCTAGTATCACCATTTCCATCTAGCGTTCTTTGCTTTTCCTGGTTTACTACTCTGAATCTGAAATTTACAGTAGCAAGTCTCATTTTTACCTGAGGAAATTTTTATTTTTTCCTTTGAATCCTTGGCTAATGCAATTTTTTCTAAAACAGTTGCACCGATCGGATCAAGTTTCTCACAAACAGTTGTGCCGATGCCCCTCTGGTGCTTGTTGTCAGTTAGAAAGTCACATCGGTGCCTGTAAATGGATATTAGGATTTACCCCAGATCTCAAACAGTGTCTCTTGCTCTCTTGGTTTTTTCCTCTTAGCCTGTTTTAGGTTATTTATCCCTAATTGGAAAGCTCGATTTGGATTGGTTTATGTGCTTGTTGGTTTCCCTTCTTTTGTTTGATTTCTTGAGTCATTGGATGGTTATTGGTTGTAGGACATCTAGGTTGTCATCCATCTCACTGATTCTAAACTCAGTGAGTCAAGTTGTTGGTGAATTTACTCCTTGCATTTCGTTTGTAGTCCTCTTATTGCTTTGATATCCATCATTCAAGTTTGAAAAGTTTTGTTTGATTGTTTAGACATTGCTTTTCTAGCATAGATCATGTTTCTTGTCTTTTCTTGATAGATTCATTACATTACTAGTTTGGAAGAAGTTCTTTTTGTGTCTTTTAATTTTTTTGAGGATTGATTGTCTCAAAAAAAAATGCATTGAAGTGTTTTACAAAAAATATAATTTTGTCATTTCATGAAAAGTACACAATTCTAGTTTGTAGCACCAATGTGTTATGTTAGCTAGCATCATTGAAGACTAGAGTTTCATTTGCATTTGAAAATAAAAAGGAATATCTTTACCTTTGAAAGGACTTCTTGAAGTGAACTTGTTAGGAAAATAGGAATTGGGAAGAATTTGTCATTATTTTGTTTTCAAAAAGTAAAGTAGTGAAAAAATAATTTTTATTTTAGTTGTTTGGTTGTTTGCATTTGATAATGTTTTCTACCCTCTCTAGTGTGAAAAATTCATCGAATTGAAAGAGTCTTATCTCATTTAGCTGTATACAGGATCTTTCGAGTCACATCGCTAAGGCCCGAAAACCGAGATATAATTCAAGATAAACATTATAATGAACTCAATTAACCTAAGGCACATTTGAAACCTAACGATCACATCTGAAAGGTCTAGGCTAGAGACATGTTCTGACATCTTTAAACCTAGAAGTTGTCATTCGCTTTGGCACTAGACAACACTAGTACGGACTTGTGCTCCCCGTAATGTCGAGTATATAAAGGGAGACCCCACTAGGCTGCAATCCTTTATGCATAGGAAGCTGAGTCTTCTACCTTGTAAATGTGATACACTGAACACAACATTTGGGGAGATCGCCTACCCGTACTTATCGATTCGCCGGGAGGTATTCTATGATTCATGGTTACCTAGTAATCCTTTTTACCTAGATCATCCTGAGTAGTCATTTGATATTTTTGACTCTTTAAGATTAAAATATCATCTGAGCACTTGTCCTTTCGAGCTTGCCTCAAATCGAAAGTGATAGAGTCACCTTTGCCTCTTTCACGACTCTTAAAACATGAAAGAGCACCAGTGTGTTTATGCGTCTTAAAAAATTATTTCCCACAATTTCATAATATCCTCATTAGTCTTTTCTAGACAAAATCATGAGTATTACTTTTAAAGCATATTTAAATCCTTGGAATTTATCTCTTTGTTCATATTATTTGAGGTAAAGCCATCGTGGCTGAACTATCTAGTTCACCTAGTTTCTTGAATTACCACAGTCACTTGAGGACCAAGGTGTTGAACTTGGGATTGTTCTAATCATTCAACCTTTGTCATCTCATCCTCCACCTCCCTCACATACTGTGTCACTCTCTAATATTGGCCCAGAATCTCCATATAATCCTATCCAGACTCCTGAGAGTTAGCTGACCCTTGACGGTAAGCTTGGACTGGTTGTTTATCCTCTGAATCCTTTGTTCGACCTTGTTGTGATATCACCATAGTGTCCATACAGTTTGTACGATCAACCGCGTATTCCTTTGGAATTATCCTCTCGAACATCTTCAGTTGTTCATGTCACTTGTTTCCACCCATGGAACCTAAAGGCAAATTTCTAGTCTCCTCTCTGGGTCACTTAGAGGCTTCCACTCCACACACTGTCGAAGAGGAATAAGATCATTTTCCTCTAGAAGGTTTCCCATACACGAGACACATTCCCATCATTTTTTATCAGAAGTTACCTCCTAATTATGTGGCTTTACCACAGTTGGTCTCAGGTGCACCTAGTGCCTCTTCACTTTATCATAATCCTGTTTGGGCATCTGGCACGATACCTACCATGGGCATGTTCATTCTGAATTTGACCCCCCAACAGATGTTGATTTATTCCATTACTTTAGTCCTAGTGCAACCCACTGTTTCGAACCCTATTGTCTCATCAGTCCAAGTCAATCGTCCAATGCAACCGGCTGTCTCAAGTCTTGCCTCTGTTAGTCCTTCAGTCCCTCTAGTAAGTGCACAAGTTGTGCCACCACCTAGGGTGTAGAATCTGAATGTCTCTGTAGTGTTGGGCACAACTAATGTGAGAACCTTGCATGCTCACATGGTTGGGTTGAACCAACCTTCTTCTGGTGTTATTCAAAACCTTGTTGGTCTTGTTGGATCAAGCAATGTCTAGTACCAACAAGTCAAAAATCCTGTTGGTCCATCTGGGTCAAGCGATTTCTAGTATCAACAGCCTTATGAGGCTCAATTTCAGTACAAAACTCCATATGTTCCATACAGTTTCCAAGGAATAGTAAATCCACCTTACGTCCTTTAGCGTGGATAATACGTTAAGCTTGGTCCAACCACCATTCATGTTGGCTATGGCTAGATACAGTTCAAAAATTTTCAAGGTTTCAATCCAGGAGAAGTCCAAGTACCCTTGCAGTAGTAAGGATAGCCTCTGTAGTAACAAGGGAAACCTTCATTGTAGCAAGGGCCACCCATGCAGTAGCAAGGTCTGATGATGCAATAGCAGGAACCACTACAGCAGCCACAGGGGTAACCCTCAAAATGATTGTAACAAACCATGCAGCCGTAAATGCAGTATGTTCAACAAACCTCACAACATATGTCTTAACAAGGCCGTCCTCTACATCCGCAGGGACAAATTTTGTAGCTGCAAGGTCAACCCTCGCAAAACCAAGGCCAACACGGGTAGCAGCAACCCTTATATACATATCAATAGGGTCAACCTTTGCAAGGATGAGGTCAGGGTCAAGTCGTGTAGTGGCGGGCCCCAAATCCTCATGTCCAATGGAAATAGGTTCAAAATCCTCTTGGCCAAGGATAGCAGGTCCAAAACCCATATGCCCATGGATAACAGGTGCAAAACCCATATTTCCAAGGTCAACAGGCTCAACATCCTTTTAACCTGTATGTTGCTTATCAACAACCTATGGCTGGACAATTTCAAGGCTTTCAAGGTCAAAATCTACCCTATGGGTAAGGTAACCTATATTGGGGGAAAAATAAAATGCCCTATGGACATAACCCTCAACTATGGGGACAAAATCCTTACTAGCCAGGATAGAATCCTCCACTTGGGCCTGCTTATCGACCTCCAATTCCTTTCAATACTCAATTGTCGTTCTTGGCTATAATAGAGATGCCAGATGTGTCTCGACTAATCAATGATCCAATTCCTCGTTCGCCCTACTGGCCTTTGATCCCATCCAAGATCTTGAGCAATTGTCCAATTTCGATGGGAAAGAAAAAAAATATCCTCAAGCCCATGTGATGACATATAACCTCTGGTGCTATTCAAATTCTTACGATAATGATTCTATTCGTCTCCATATTTTCCAACGAACTCTCACAGGCACAGTAGCCAAGTGGTACATCGAGCTTCCTCGAAGTACTTATTATGACTTCAACTCTTTGGCCATGGCATTCCTCATTAATTTCTAATTACCGGTTCACTATGAAATCGACACCTATTTTCTTACATCGCTTAAGCAAAATACTGTGACCCACATCTCTGATCACATCTGTAAATGGAGATGTAGGTGTTGCGTGATGAAATTCGAGATTGTTGATCAGCTACTAACCAAATGGTTCACCAAATCATTTGTCGCTCAAATTTCTTTCAATATCGCTAAGGGTGGGTGCGTTACGTAGGAAGAAGCCATTGCTTGTGCCCAGTATTTAGATCTCATTTACTCTCAGTCTACTGCAACAAACAAATCCTTGAAAGGTAAGAAGAAAGGCAAAGGAAAAACTAAAGTCGATGCCCGAAAACAGGGTCCTCATAAGTCATTTGCTGGTGATGCTTCCCAATGGAAGCCTAACTATCCGTGCCTCATTTTTTAAGAGGATCACTAAACTAAGGATTGTCCCAAATGATCCAAAGTTAGTCTTTATTCAAAGGGACCCTAGATGTCCTAAAATAACCATTTCCATCCCAAAAGACCCAAGTGGTATACAAGTCTCTATCGTCTACTTCCTCAGGTTCATAAGTGCTCATGATGAGTATGCCCATTAATGTGGCCACTAGATGAAAATATTTTCAAACTCCTACCTTGACAGTAGGAAAAGAAAAAGAAGCTGCTCCTTCTTCTTCTGCATATTGAGCGACCTAACCCTAATTCCATTGTTCGACCACCTTCTTGAGGTGTGCTGTGAAAATCCTCGTATAATCCCAATGCTCGTGCCACTCAACACTATAATATTATTGAGGATTTGGCTCAGGTGTCGTCGACTATCTCTACCCTCGAGGTACTTCAAAGTTTTATGTCTCAATGGAAATCATTATGTCAGCTATAAGGAGTATTGATCCTACTGATTCCAGTTTTATATGTTTTGATCTCGAAAACCACATTCCACGTCTTCTTCATCAGATTTCCTTTCTCATTTAGGTCATCATCAATGAGAAAACCATTCAAAGAACCATCATTGATGAATGTGCTTCCACTTGCATCATGTTTGTTGCTTGTTGGAAGGTAATTGGTTCTCCTACTCTGAATGGGTCACCTAACACTTTGGAAGCTTTTTACGGGCATTATTCGAGACCATTTGGTGTCTTACCCAACCTTGCCATTACTTTGGAGGGCAAGACAGTGCATGTCGAGGAAGGGATCATTGATGCTAATCTCAATTATAATCTTCTACTAAAATGGAATTGGACCCATGCCATGCATGTTGTAGCATCCTCCTTGTTCTGCATGATTCGTTTTCCCCATTAAGGGAAAATAGTCACAGTTGACCAACTATCCTTCTTTGCCTCTTCCTCCTCAGATGGCAATGTTCTATATGTTAAGCACACTGGTGCTCCTTATGAGAGTGTGGGGGAAGGACTCTTTAAAGATCCTTCTCTAATGGGTATCTTTCCACTTCCACCTCCTCATGTTGCCTCTGTTAACATGATTTCGTTCAAGTATAATCCTTGGGTCATTCCTTCTCTATATCTTGTTGATAC
>APFE030970269.1:0-29631 GCA_000404065.3 Pinus taeda
CGCCTAACTTACATAACCTGCAATCCTACATTCCTCTACAACACAAAATAATCGCCACAGAAGCGCAAGAAACCCTAGAAAAGATCCTAGCACAAGCTAGGGTTGTAGTGAGCGATGCCTGGTTCGATTTGCAAATGAGACAGATGAGGGGGGACCTTCAGGTCCGGTCCGGAGGGCGGGAATATCCAACATGCATAGAATGGTACTTGTCACGGTTGTCCTGCACCACGTTTCGGTCATGCATTATGCTTGAGCTGGTGGTAATGTATAAATCTATTCGAGATATTGCACAAATATATTATTCCAACGACAATGGAAGATCCTCGATAATGTCGAAGAAACGCATAATCTTTAAAATTCAAAAATTTTCTTTAGGCAGACGAAAGGTCAAGACAAGGCAGGACAAGGGAACAACCACTGTAACATAGTATGATGTCGTTATCTTTACTGCTATCCAAACGATCTGAAAATCAAGAGATTCGTTTGTCTATTTTTAAAGGTATATTTAGAAGCGCAATTTGAATAGGACAGAAAAGATACAATTCTTTAATTAACCACTTGAATGACATTCTATTCATCATGTTCAATTATTTTAAGCAGACTTATGGTTGACAAGCACTTTTGTTTTGCAAAGTACAACATCATTCACGGTTTATCCTTCTACTAGGATTTTGTTCTTGGGCCATGATCTTTTTACAAAACCAATATAGCTAGATGGAACTGATGGGTGGCCGTAATGTGCATATTAAAGGCGAATTACAAGGTTGTTTAGCTTTGCAGGAGTAATCTCATTTTCCCATGTACATGCTACGTACTGACCATTGCCGTAGTATCCCTCTTCAAGAGGGGGGTCGAACGACCTCCTCATGTCGACTAGGAAGATAAACCTAATAACATGATGAAAAGGAATTCCCAGAACCCTTATTCTCGCTCGCCACGCGAACGCTGCTAAAACATCAAACGTTGTATAGTGTCCTTTCCGAAGCATCGGAGTTGAGATAAAATGGGCGAAGACAAGGTCCTCGGATTTCACAGTATCCACTTTCAAGGAGCTCGTGATGCTGAAAACGGACCACATAGGGCTTCTGCGGTTTAAGATCTTCTCGCTGCCACACTGCTTCAATTGAAAGCTTAGTCTCTCCTCTAGCAATCTCTGCAAGTCCCATGAGATATTGGCCTGCCCCTCGTCAATCACACAGACTATGGTTGAAACTGGCCTGTCCCTTGTCCATCACACAGACTATGGTTGGGGTTCGAGTCTTCTTATTGGCTTGTCGAGTCTTCCGCACTTCAAATAACCATGCAGGCAATCAGAAACAAAGAAAAACAATGGCTTTTTCTGGTTCGCTGGTCCATGAAACAATGGCTGGCTGGCTTGCTAAAGGCAGGGACTAGCTGCCACGCAGCCTGTCTTGTTTTATGTTATTTTGTTTTTGGGGTGCATCACATTAGTGTTGTATCATATTGTATCAAACCAATATGCCTTAACCTTCAGTACCCAATCAAGAAAACATGGATCCACTCCTCCTACCCTACCAGTTTCCACAGCTTTTCAAAAAACTATCTAGCGTATTCAGATGTATTTGTGCAATTGTAATATTGTATAAAATTTAAATTGATGAGAGGCAGTATATATTTTTTTGTTTGTAGTTTTAGTTAGAAAAATTCCAATACAAGATAACATTGAGACTTTTAAATTTAAGCAGTAATCTTATCCACCTCACACATTTATCTTCTTGTTATTGTTGGCTATTTTTTAGCTATTATAAACATGATTGATATGTTGTAAATTTCTAAGTAATAAACAACATTTTTTTCACATTTCAAAATTCAATAATTAAACTGAGCTGTAGGGAATGACAGGTAGAATAAATTAAATGTTTTTTTTAGTGTATGCAACTTTCTGCCGCTTAGTTTGATTATTGAACATTGAAATTAGTAAATTAAATTTTTTTTAATGTATACAATTTTTTTTTATATCATTCTGCGATGTATTCTTGCAGATTACATTGTTGGAACCTAAAATTCCTCTCTGGATACACAGGGATTTGGAGTTCAAAATGAACTTTTTGTTTAAATCACCAACAAGGTATTTCTTTGTAATAATATTGTTTCCATAAAATTATGACTTCTATTTGATAAAAAGTTTCATTAAAAGTACAAATAAATTAATTCACATTATTCATCAAATTTACAAACAAACCACACCTACCACTAGGTTTTATCTTTTTTTCTACATAATTACGTAAAAAACCAACGTAAAGTATATTTGCTTTTCATGGCCATTATGCCTTGATGAAGGATGTCTATTCCTCCCAACGTGGGTAATTTTAGATGGAAAGCCTGGAAAATTTATATGGTATGGAATGATACACCAAGGAAAATGATAATTTTAGTAAGGAAAGCCTGGAAAATTTATATGGTATGGAATGATACACCAAGGAAAATGATAAAAAGACAGGTGGCATGAACCACAATACACAATAACATGAAGTATCGGTAATGTGAATTTATTGGCTTTTCGTTGATCCAAAATGTTTATACTACCAACTTGTATTCCATAATAAGTCTATTCCTCCCAACGTGGGTAATTTTAGATGGAAAGCTTGGAAAATTTATATGGTATGGAATGATACACCAAGGAAAATGATAATTTTAGTAAGGAAAGCCTGGAAAATTTATACGGTATGGAATGATACACCAAGGAAAATGATAAAAAGACAGGTGGCATGAACCACAATACACAAGAACATGAAGTATCGTTAATGTGAATTTATTGGCTTTTCTTTGATCCAAAATGTTTATACTACCAACTTGTATTCCATAATAAAATACAGACAATTGAAATTGTACGCGGGCTATGTCGGGCACTAGGAGAACACATAGGGACTATGTCACGTGCAATGGAACAATGCCTCCAAAGTGGCATCCAACCCAGGGCATGTCTTATCAATTTTTTCTAAATGATGCTAAATATAAAGATGCAAGCTAGTAATTAATTCCATGCGAGTACCGAATTCTACTTTAAATGCGTAAATACATATGCAAACATACAATATTGGCGCTGCAAATGGTCATTGCAAAATAAGAGCCTAACCAATAAATGACCAGGAAACTAAAAACAAAATATTTCAAAAAAAAAAAAATGTTTTTATAAAGTTAACTTTGGACAAAGATTTTGAATTTTTAGTCAAATAATTACTAATTAGGTAATCAATGATTTACCCAATACTTTATACCTACCCTGCAACAAAGATAATAATGAATAACTTAATATGTAATATAAACATTATACTTAAAACAATATAATATTAAATATAATCAACATTATAAAAAACAATCTTTAAATATCTAATATAAATGATTTTACATCAAACAACTATAAAATAAAAAACAAAAATATAATGATATATATTTTGAAATAAAATCATATCTTCATATTTACATTTATCATATTTTACATTCCAATATCGATTATCGCATGTGTAATTGATTGACAATAGTTGTTGTTATCTTCAGTATATTTTTTGAATTTTATAAGTTTTACACACGACAAAAACAAAGTATTTTAGTATATTTTCACATTATTTTTTCGATTCACATCAAAATGAAACCACTTCCCATATGTTTAACCATTTTTGAATTTACAGATTTTATTCAATTAATAATATTTACATTTTCTTATTTATAATTAAATTAACTTAATATTATTTATTATATTATGTAATTATTATATTATGAATTTAAAAGTAAGTAATTAAACTTTTGATATTTCACGAATATATACTCTCTCTTAAGTAATATAAATGGATTTTGAGGTTATTATTATCGCATATATATAATTTTATTTCCCCATTATTTTATATAAAATAATATAATATTCGTTAAGATAATCATTCTAAACATAAATAATACATCTTGCATTAGATTCATGCCTAGTACTCCTTAAGATCCGTGAGATAAAAGTCTAGCATCACGGTACATGTCCTCGTAAATACTTTGAGCTCATCCGTACATGTGTTGTTTCATTCTCAATTTCTCAGCTGATTACTCTCAAAATGTCAAATCAAGCAGTGATTTCCCACCTCCCTCCTTGAGCTGCATAAAGAAAAGTCTGAAAACATTTTTGAATGAAGGTTACATAACAATACACAACATAGACAGTTGCTGAGAGGAGAAGTATGTCGAAAGCAACCAACCAGGGTGCCTTTTTGCAGCTTAGATGCTCCAATCCCTGATGAGCAGGTAACTACGAGGCCTACTTGCTCTACACTTGCTCATTCCTCGTTTCAAAGCCGTTTCGTCTTTTTGTAGCCACATGCAAGGTTTCCGCTAGGCACGCTGACACTTGTTAATACCATCCCTTAGCCACCCATGATAGCTATCAAGCTGACATGCATTCCTCCTTCTCCACTGAGCTATCGATCTATATTAGCAATCTTATGGTAGGGGTGATGGTTTTGGCCTGTTGCTCCCACAGATAGTGGAGCCTCTCCTTTTTGAACACCCTTCCTATATCGGTGGCAAAACACTGTTCTCAATTTTATCTGGTTTTGGTTCTACTGGAGGCAAATGGATGCTCCCCTCGGCATGCGCCTGGAATGAGGTTAGTAAATTTCAATTCCCTTTCAGTTTTTGTGTTTGTTCTCTAGTTCTGTTTGTCTTTTCGCTTCTGGAAGTATACTTGTAGTTCACTTCTAGACTGCATAAGCCTTTGTGAATTCAAAGAAGTTTCTAAATATCTGAAAGTTTTCTTCAAGCTTTGAGACGGAAGGGATTTAAGTATATTTACTGCGTTTGTTGATATTAGCATTCTCCATAAAATTCTTAAGCTGTGAATGGATATACGTCACTATGGTTTGGGCAATATTTAGCATCCTGAAGAAGCTCATTGTAATCCATAAGCCGTGCTCAGAAGCCGTGCTCAGACATACGTTTCAGAATAGGAGGGTGGTGGTGTATAGTTGAAATCTATTGTCGCTGCTTAGTGTGTCATGAAACGTCAACCAGTTAATATTTTCAAGAAGATGGTATTCTTCTTTGAGTTTGATTCCAAAGCTGTAGCTAGCTTGCTTTGTAGAACTGGAATTGTCATGGCCTGCATCCAGTAGCCACAACCATCAACCAGAGACTCAAAATTTTTCTGGACTGGAAAAAAATTTCGGGATCAGATATCTTGCCCTTATCAGCATTCGTTTTTCAAAATCTCATAGGGATTTGAACTCTGTCCTTAGACGACGTGTATCGGTACTTGAAGACTTAGGCAATTCAAGATTACCCATCCATAGTAAATTTCCTTCTGTGATGCCGTATCCTTAGAATTATTATCTGTGACCCAAAAGGTGGTTTCTTTTTCTGTGTCTACCTCGGATCTTGAAACCATTGTTCCTGAGTCTTCTAAGTGTTAGTGAGCTGGTGTAACATCACTCAAATTCCCTTGTCTGGCATTTACTCTATCCAAGCTTTATGCTTAGAGTGTGGTCAGAGCCTGATTAATTTTCTGCTCCAAATCGATCCGGAAATCAATTTTAGGACAAAGGTACTATCCCTAATCTAGAGGTAGGGGATTTTGGAGGCGCATGGAGGGTGGGTTTGACAAGGGGGCCATGGAAGCTATGTTCGGGCAGCAATCCAGGCTGAGAAGGCTTGGGTGGATGCCACGCTATCGGGTGGATCGCAATCCACCCTGGATGACATGGTGGTCAACCCGGTGATGTGTGATGGTGACAGGGAATGTAAAGGTATCCATAAAGACAAGTCATCTAGGGATGATGATAGGAGTGGCGTTAACTATCAGAAAAAGTTAACGCGCGAACATGCTAGTAGTTTCAACAAGTCTTGAAACCTGGTCAAAACCTCTCCCCCGCCTTCTGCAATTTCATTAGACAACATTTTCCTGACTGAAAGAATTGAGAGCTTACAGGACCTTGCCTTGGTGGGTAAGTGGCACTTCCCAGAAATGGATGATGCCGCGATGAGAAAGTGGCTGGAGGTACAATGGAAAATCGTTATTAGATATACCCCCATCATTTCTAATCTTATGAAAGAGTGGTACTGCTTCCATTTTCTGAAGGCCAGAGGTAGAATCCATTCTGAAATGTCCTTGGGTTTACAATAGGAGCTTTCTCGCCCTCTACAGGTGGTACATAGGATTTGACCCTTTAAAAAATACTCCATCGAATAACCTTATCTAGGTTAAGCTCCCAAACTTCCCCCTGGAGTTGTGGTCCAAGGAGATGCTAGCTGAAATAGGAAATACTATTGGAAAATTTGTTTATGTCGACCCAAGATGCCTGGGCTTGAAGGACAAGAGAATAGCGTGGATACTTATTGAAAAAGCCTATAGGGGGGTGTTCCCTCATCATGTTGAGATTGCTTGGAGAGACCAGAAGATCAATCAAAGACTCGATTTTTGGGGCATCCCTTTCAAGTGTTCTACATGTCATAGAATGGGTCACCTTATTCAAAATTGCTATTGGCGCCAGTCGTAAAAAAGTAGACTATTGCATCGCAAAATCAGGGTAGACTCTCCCTTTCTCACGGAAAAGGAGATCCCATCTCCTGCACCTTCCCTCTCCCTGACAGAACTTGTGAACGGGCAAGGTTCCAAAACTATGGTAAACATCGTCTCCGGTTCTCCGTAATCTCTGCCTCATGAAGTCTCAATCGATCGGGAATCCAGACCGGAAGATTCCAGAAAATTGAAAGGCTCTCCCATAATCAAGACTCCACCTTTTCATTTCCCATCTATCCTGGAACCTTCTGATGAAAAAGCGGTCCCATCCCCTCCACCCTTTCTGTTTAAAGACTTTGTTGTGGGATCCCATGCCATTCTTATTTCCTCCTCTTCATCATCACCCAAACCGACCCTGAATTTATCCCCAAAAGGAAAGGAGCCAATAGCGGTTGTTACCCCTCTAAAATCCCCGATCTCCTCTCCTGTTAATCCATATGACAGTGACCTAGACTTCCTCTCAATTAGGAAATCTCTGGAGTTGGAACCCCTGACTATCCATAAACCAGATAATCCTAGCATGCCTTTTATTAGCCCAACCTCATCAAGGAATATTACTATCAAAAAAGAAGCAAAAAAGGGGCAGCAGACATTTTAGGGGGAGGACAATTGTTACAGACGGTGGTATAAGGAACCTGTCCCTGACCGAGGTTCCCATCTTTGACATGTCAGAGACACAGCCTCTTAGAGCAAGCATGGCTGGTAACTGTTCCAAATGACCTTTATGATATCCATGAACATTCGGGGTTTGGGAGCATACCTCAAATTTTTGGCACTGAAGGATCTTTTCTATTCTGCTCAGCCAAAAATCATTTTAATACAAGAAACGATGCACAATAGTCATGTGCCCATTTCCTATTTTAGGAAAATGTTTCCCTCATGGTTCCTGGTAGCTTCAAAGGCAAAAGTCCTATCGGGAGAAATGGCAATTCTGTGGGACCCTGATTGGATCATGGCAAAGGCATTTAAGTGCTTCGCTGGTATTCTCATTTCAGCATCCATCAGGGGAAAGGATTGCCCTATTAATATTCTGAATACCTATGCTCCCTATAAGAACAGGTTCACCTTTTGGGATAAACTTTTTGCTTCAGAAATTTTTGATATTGAATCATTGATGATTGCAGGATATCTCAACGTTACCCTAAGCTCTAAAGAAAGATGGGGAATCTGCAGGAATAGAGACCTGCTGGCTGATCACATAAAGTATGAATTACTGCAGAGAAATTTTGTTGACATAGCTCCCTCTAAAATGATGTCGACGTGGGATAACGGTAGAGCAGAAAAAGCTTATATTGCAAAGAGGTTCGACTGATTTATTGTTCATGGTAGCATCATTGATAAAATGGGAATGCCACTCTCATCCATTGGGACTGCTCTTATATCCGACCATAAACCAATTTTTTTATGCTAGAAGGAAAATGGTATCAGAAAAGGGTACCCTTTTAAATTCAATAGATCATGGCTATAGGACCCAAAATTCAATGAAGTCGTAACTAATACTTGGAAGGACTTCTCTGCAAAGCACTCGGCTCCCCCGTTTATGACATTCAGAGACAAGATGAGCGCCATGAGAAAAGTGGTTAAATATTGGCAGTTCAAAAAAAGACAGAGGGATAGAGCCTCTCTTCAGGAAACACAGTGGGAGCTGGACAGGATCCACAGGGATATGGACGCCAACTCCTTTTCCTTCAGTATGAGATGCCGCATAAAAGAGCTAGAAAGGAAAAGACAGAACCTTTTGAAATAGGAGGAGCTTTCTGGAGGCTCAAGAGCAAAGTAACTTGGCTAAAGGAGGGTGACAGGAATACGAAGTTTTTTCATAAATATGCAAATTCTAGGTGACAGAAAAATACCATATGGAGGATAAACGATGGTCAGGTAGGCTTTTATGTCTCTCAACAAGATATCTCTAAAGAAGCTATAAGACATTTTAAAGGACAATATAAAAGAAGGGAAGGAAGCGGAATCCATGACATCTTTTGGGGTATTGACCTGATGCCTCAAATGTTCGATGATGAAAAAAATGAGAGTCTCTTTCAGCCTATAAAAGAGGACGAGCTTATGGGGGTTCTGAAGCCCTTTAAAAAGGACAAATGTCCTGGCCCGGACGGCTGGACAATCGAATTTTATATCCACTTTTTTGACATTATCAAGCAAGACCAGCTGAGGATGGTTGAAGCATCAAGAATTTTGGGTAGTATTCACTCGATTACATCCGCCACTCATATAGCTCTTATCCCGAAAAAAAGTCGAGGCGGTTTCCTTCCACGATTTTCGGTCGATCTCCTTATGCAACATATCTTTCAAAACCATCACAAAAATTATTGCAGAAAGGATAAAAGAGACTCTGGCCACTTTTCTCACTAAGGATCAACATGCTTTTTTAAAGGGAAGGAATATATTGGATGTTGTTGCCAATACTCAGGAGTGCTTGTTTACTATGCTCTCAGAGAAATCAGATGTTGCCATAATGAAAATAGATTTACAAAAAGCTTATGACTGTTTGGATTGGGGATTTATAAAATGTTTATTAGCAAAAATTGGCCTAAAATCAAACTCCATAAGATGGATAATGTCTTGCGTGGAGAATGTGAATTATGAAGTTATCATTAATGGCATGCCCTCTCCATTTTTTCCAGCTGAAAGAGGGCTTCGTCAAGGGTGCCCCCTATCTCCTCTTCTATTTATCATGGCAATGAACTCGCTGAGCCTTCACATTAACAAGGTGGTCTCAGAAAATAGGTGCAAGCCCGTCAAGATTTGTAGGAAAAATTTCATCTCCCACAATCTATTTGTAGACGATGTGCTTGTTTTCGCTATGCTCTGCAGGGCATCGTGGACCTGCCTCTTTGATATCCTGAATAGATTTCAAAGTGCAACTGGTTTATGTATAAATAGAGCTAATTCCATTCTTTACCACAACAACACCAACATGGAATTGGTTAATTGGATCTCTCAGTTATTTGGTACAAAATCAAGGTCGATCAAAGATGGTGTAAAGTATCTGGGATTCCAATTAAAGGCAAACAGTTACTCTAGTGCGGACTGGCAGTGGTTGATCGACAGGTACTTCAAAAAGATTTCTGCTTGGGAATTCAAATGCCTTTCCTTGGCGGGTAGAATTATTTTGACTCAAGCTGTCTTGACGTAGCTGGCTGTTTACTGGGTTCATATTTTTTTCCTTCCTGCAAGTATAATTCACAAAATGAACAAGATCTCTGCAAATTTTATATGGGGTGGTAAATCTCACCAGAAAAAATACCACCTATCAAGGATGGAAAATATTGCCTCTCCAAAGAGCTTAGGAGGCTGGGGATTACTGGATATGATGATCTTTGGTAAACCTCTCCTATGCAAGTCTTTGTGGAGGGGGATCTTCGGGGACGGGCCGTGGAGCAACACTATTAAGAAGAAATATATGAAAGGAAGGGATATAGAATTCTGGTTCTTTGTTTCTTCCACAGAATTGGTATTTTTACTTGGGATAAGCTCATCTATGCCTGACACAGTCCTATCCCCCTATGGAAGGAGGACTATGATCTCGGCATGCCGGCTCCTCTAGCTGGCCTTTGGAACTCTGTCATCTTATATCTGAAAGGTTGTGGTTTTCATTGTTCTGGGACTACAGACTATCTGATATGGTCAGTTCCTAATGCAAAATTGGTTGTTCAAGTAGAAGACATCTACTCTAATCTGATTAGTCCTAAGGCCCTTTGTTGCAATTCGATTTTTCCTCCGCTCTTATGGAAGTCAGGCTGCCCTCTGAAATCAATTTTTTTCTCGTGGCTTGTGTTCTACAACAAAAATTTGACATGGGATAATTTGAGAAAAAGGAACTGGCACGGGCCGAGTAGATGCGCGATGTGTGACTCTCACGAGGAAGCTAACTTTCACATGTTTTTCCAATGTCAATCTGTGCTAAAAATCTGGCAAGTCTTGGCAAATCTATTTGGTTTCCCTCTCATTGGAGCGTGCAAAAAGAATCATGGAGACCTATGATTATTATTGTTCTATGGTGTGCTTGGAAATGGCAGAACAACAAGATTTTCAAGGAATCAAAGTCCCCTCTCATGTCTATCTTGCAGCATATCATCTCCGTCTATGATTCTATTCCAAAAAAACAACCCAAAATGCAGAAAGGCTACAGAACTAAGGATATATGCTTCTGCTTAGAGACTCTAAGGGCGTTTTTTGACGGTGCAGAACAACAAAAAATTTGTGTATGTGGGGTTCACATCATTATGGAAAAGAATATGCAATACTGTAATTCATGGAATGGAGGGGTGGGTTCAAATAGCTTGGCGGAGGTGCGAGCCCTTGCAGGTCTTCTTGCTTTTTGCTCTTTTTTTATATCCAGTCTATTTCTATCTTTGGTGATTTAAAATCTGTGATCAATCATGTCATGGGTTCTAGCCACATTAGTTTCCCCCACCTAGCAGACTGGTTAGACAGGATCATGTTTTACTGGGGTCTCATGAAAGACAGCCCAATTCAGCACAACTGCCGTGATCAAAATCAGCAAGCCGATTTTCTGTCAAAGGAGGGTTTGCTTCTCAGGACAGGGTCCTGGTCCTTGAAGGTTACTCTCGATGAGAATCCCTGGTTACTGACCTTTTCTAATTCTTTTCCTTATTATCATCTTTTGCTTCTATATGTTTTGATCATGTCATGATATATTGATGCACAGTGGTCTCTCTGATCTAGTTTCTCTTATCTGAATAGATCTAGTAAGTGTCGCATATGCACGGTTTTGTTTTATGTCTGGTGCTCTTTTTGGGAGTTTTTGTCATCAGTTTTGCATCCTAAAAATCAGGATCATACAGCTATTGAACGTTGTTATATGTACAATCTGGAACTTATATTCTCTCAATATAATTTATATGATGCTTTTTCATTCTGAAAAACTATGATTCCTATATGGCTGCACAAATGGTCAGTACTGGTGTGAGTACTAGTATGCCAGTGCTGTGAAATCATTGCAAAATAAGAGCTTAACTAATAGATGACTAGAAAACTCAAAAAAAAAAGTTTCTAAAAATTTAATTTTAGATAGAAATTTTAAATTTTTAGTCAAAGAGTTACTAATTAGATAGTCAATATTTTTCTCAGTACATGTATACACCTGCTAAATATATTTTGAATTCTTCTTCTCATTTAAAACACTTTAAATTTTTTGTTTTTTAATGATATATTTTGTTAAAGAAAAAGCATTAACATTCACAAAAACAATTATTGATCCCATTGCCATGTTGGCCCAAAAAAAAAAAAATTACTTAAGTAAAAGATGACTTTTTATTTTTTCCCATATTATGTTAATATTTTACGCATTTAAAAAAAATTATGTAAATATAAATAACCATACTTTTAAAATGTTTCAAGTTCTTAAATTTAATGAAATTAATTCTCTTTTATCTATCACTATTTCGAAACTTATAATAAAAATTCATTACTAATTTTTAAATAAAATAAATTTCAATTTCAAATTTCATAATATTTAAATATTTTTTTTATAATAATATTAATATGAAAATCTTGTAACCATTAATATGAAAACCCCCCTTAAATGACTTACGTATTATTATGAATATGAAAACCCATTAAATTACATGGGTGTTCTCATTAAAAAACCATTAACTCTCAGGGTTACTTGGGTGTAGTATGGAATTTGGTCATATAATGTCTAATCAAATTACAGGTTTAAGTGGTTTAAAATTTGTTTTTTGTTTTTTTATTTGGTCATCTAATTATTATTCTTTTTTAATATATTCCCTTACATTTTTGTCTACCTTTTTCCATCACATTTGTACATAGTCCAAATATTTTAATTAGTTATATTTGTCATTTTTGGAAGGGTGGCTCTAAGACTATTTATTATTATAATTATTCATAGTGAAACCTTGAAACTATTTGCAAGACTCCGCAAACCAAAGTTTGAAACAGGAGAACATGCAGAGTCTACATAAATGAAATAAGGATGACTAGTGTAACCTAGCTTCCATGGTCATGTTCACCATATAGTGGATGCGAATGTGATGCTTGGACGGGGCATTTGGGGTTTTTATTAATTTTTGTTGCTGCATGTCTTCAGATGGTAAAACCGTTTCTTTCAGTTTCTTAGTGGATCTTAGAACTCTGATAGGAGGCGTGCTGATAGGGATGAGGATGTAGTGGAGCAATGGAGCGTTGGGTGTAGTGGTTGTTGATATGGCTTTATAATATGTTGATTTACAGTGGTTACAAGCATTGTGATAATATGTTGGCGTAGGTTGTAAATGGTTTGTTTTTCACTCCTCGCTCATTACAAGGAAATTTTTTTTAGTTGAGGTGGGTGCTCCTGGTATGATATAGAGTCCCTGTCTACCAGCTCTAAGATATGGGGGGCAAAGGCACCAAATTATTATATTGTGCTTAGTAGTGAAGTTAATATATGGAACTTCCACTCTCACTAGTTGTGGATCTAGCTTCGTTGGTGTTTGGGTTCGTCGTGTGGAATAATTCAAATTGGGATATTAATATATTATGGTAGCAACATATCACATTCACTTAGTTTCGTAGGGTCTCTGGTTGGATTCCATTTTGGTAATATGACCCATTAAACATTGGATTCAAGAGATATCTAAGTTTATTTCATGCATTGTTGGCTTGAGGGGGCTTGAATCAGGTTCAATGTTAATTAGCCAAACAAATCCCTACATACTGGCCCTTTCAGCATCAGCCCGTGGAACGCGGACCGAAGTCTCACCCGAAGCAATATGGGGGGATGCTAGAACCAAGTTTCCGCACCCTGAGATGGTTGTGATGTCATTTGATTCCTTTTATCCCTGCCTTCACGTAGGCCGCTTCGCTCTAGGGCTTGTAAGACAAGCCATCTATTCTGTCCTTTAATACCTCTGCCATTTCTACTGCGCTGTTAGCCTGAAGCTTTTGTTGTGTCGCTTGCAGAGTCGCAAGCTTGCCTTCAATATTTCTTGCGACTGCATAAGCTTCCTCCAACTAAGGCTTTAGTCGCTCCTGCAGCACTGCTTCGTTATGCAACGCTGCATCCACCTGTTCCTTCAGCTGCTTGGCCTCCTCCAACTTGGCTAGCCTCCGTGTCAGCGCAACATTTTGTGTTGTGCCCTTAACTTCATCATAGCATTATTTTAGCTCGCGTGCTTCCATCTCTAGCCTCTGTACATTTGGGTCCTCCTGCAAGCATGTCAGGACCTCAAATGATTGCTCGAACAACTGCGTGCAGTCTACTACTACACTTTCCACAGCCGCAACTACCTCTGTGACAACGGTTGCCCATTGTTCCTTTACTTCTGGCGATGTGGAGGGTTGGGCCCTCAACTGTAACTTGGTAATTTGCAGGTTCAACTCCATATGAACCCGCACCATCTTAGTCCGAGTGTCGTGCACCCTTGTGGCCAACTTGCAGATGCAGACCTCAACTGTCTCTTCCTCTGGAATGGCCAACTCTAGAACAATTCTGCATGCCTCCTCAATGACCTGCATGATCTTCTTGCTCTGTTTGGTCGCCTCAGTCTCAACGGCGATGGTAGCATTTCTCTGTAGGGCCATCTGTTCATTGTTGATCCGTTGTTTGCTAATCACCTGGAGGGTGCGGTGCTCTCAGGCCCTCATTTATGAAATTACTCGATCATGCAAGAGCTGGAGTGCTTCGTGCTAAAGCACTGCCAGGCTCAGCCAAAATCCCTTCAAGGCACTAACAGTGGCCCTGTCAACCTCATTTTCCATGGTCAGTGCTCCATCCGACAACACTATCGCACTGGAAGCCTTCGTGCGCAGCATATAGGTAGCCTTTGAAGTGCCGATAGACAAGCTGGTAGACACCATACCAGCCTGCGACACACGAGTCTGTAACTCCTGTAACCTAGTCTGGATGGCCCCTAGGATGATCTGCTGATACTATTCAAATTTCTACAAGGCCTCCGCAGTGACATCTTTAACTGTGTCACTGATATCATGTAAGTCACCCTCCGTCAATGTTATAGGGTCCAACGAGGTTTGTTTGCCTTGGATTTCTTTCTGGACCCTCCCTTCTCCAACTCTCTTTGGTGCTTAATGCGGACAGATGTCTCCTGAGGGTCCACACCATGTTTTTCTATTTCTTCCTCTTCTGTCTCAGGTGAAGGCGACCGTGAACCTTTGTAAGAGCCATGCTCTATTCCACCTGTTTGCTTTTTCGCCTATTCGGCTTGGGCCTTCTCAGTGGCCTCCTTTTTCCCCTTTTCGACTAGTTGTGCCATCTTAGTTTGGCCTCTTTTTTCCTCTTTTCGACCAGCTATGCCATTTTTAGCTTGGCCTCCTCCTTCCTCTTCTGCACGGCGGACTTGCCACGACCCACCACCAAGTCTGTGGTAGTGCGCCACTCCGCTAGCCATTGATCAAGCACCACATCGATGGCATCATCCGTGGCTAGATATGGCAAGTCGTACCACTTTTGTGCATGATCCTTCTGCACCCTGATAGATAATCGATGTAAATTGGCTTTGAACTCGGCATAGCTTTGCAGGTTAGCATACACCGCGGGTGACAATCGCAGCTTGCGATTGATGGCCATACTGATATTCATCTCCATCAAGATTTAGAAGATCTTGTTGTCCCAAACTCGTTGCGCATCCTTGGTCACCCATAGCGAAGCGTACTTCATTGCTTCAAGGAGGTCTGGTGTGACCGAAGGAACTAGTTGTCCTCTGGTAGCTCCCACACTACCAGCACAATTGACAACAAGAGCCACACATAGTGGAATGTCTTGCTTTTCTCTTATGCTTCGCGGCAGTTTGCCAACGACTCTCCATGAAGGTAGTCCAACCAGTCAAATTGGACTCCTTCCACGCATCGTTATGTGAGCGCAACGATAGGTGTCAGCACCTCATTGGCGTGGCCCTTCCGCATCATCTTCTCTACAAGGATCTGCATTGCTACCTTCATAGTAGGGTCGCAAATGCTGGAGATAGTGTACCCACATGACTTCTTCACCAGCTTGAATTTTTCCTTCATTGACTCTGCGAGAGCCTACTCGCCGCCCTTGTCGTTGAAGATCATCATCAGATTCTCTCCTATATACGGTAGGCACGTTATTCGGTGAGTCAACATATCAATGATTGGTATAAACTCCTCAAGCCATAGACACCCATCATGCACCAAGCACAACAACTGCTTGATGATCAAAACTGTCACTAGGGTGTGGTTATAGTGTGGCACCCAGAGTAGGTTGAGCAATCCTACCTTCTCCACTCCCTTGAGCCACCTCCGCAGTTCTAATGATGTTATTCTCGTATTTATATCTATGATGTGGCGCATCAGTTGCTCGGTCACCAGGTGTGGGAACTTCTCGTGGTCCGCTAAGTCCCAGTCTTGAAGCTTCAGTATCGGCACCCATGCCAAACGTGGATCGTCGAAAGTAATTTCATCCGATAGAAGAGGGGTTTGCAAGGGAGTCTTACTCTCATCGATGTCCTTTTGGACCTTGGACTTAGGCTTGCGTGGAGGGACATACTCCAGCAACTGCGTAATAGGGTCCGCACCCTAGGTTTCAACCTCCTCTACTTCCATTCCCACATCGTCATTGTCCAGCGGGATGTCTTCGATATCTCCCTCCTTACCTTCTAGGTTTATAACCTTGCCTTTCTCTTGTTCAATGGGCTTTGGTGGGTTTTGCCTTGGCGAGGTGCGCACTGGTATTGCAGGTTGCTTGCACTTCTTAGCCTTCACAGTCTCTTTGGTTGGGGTTGGCTTCAGTCTCGGTGTTCTTGGTGACTTAGGGACCTCCACCAATACTTCAGCTACTTCTGGAGCAATTACTTGTGCCTCTCTCTCCATTTCCTGTGCCGACTCTTCTACGACTTACTCTGTATTGATAATTTTTTGGGGTGCTGACATAACACACTCTATCAGTTCTCTCGACGTCTCGAGAAAGTTTGCAAATGTAGGAGTCTATTTGAGGGCCTCGAATAACTCTGGGTCCATAGGTGTTTGAGAGCTCAACAACTTAATTCTCAAAATGGCAAGTGTTTCTTGTTGGATAACCACTTGTAATTTGTAAGGCATTTTGAACTCAAATGTGACTGTTCCCCCCAAAATCAGCTCACTAATGTCGAATTGGCGGCAAATTTTCAAGGATCTAAGCCATAAATTTCGTCTTACATGCTAGTCGCCCGCACCATTTGGCCTCACTTCTACTGTCTTTTCATGAATAGTGACCCTAACGGTCACTTTTCGGCTAACCTGCGCGATTTCTCCCTGGGTAGCATAGCTCCCTCCACGTTGCGGCGAACCCAGTGACACTCCCTTGCTTCATACCATCTTCCAATCGCATAGCTCCCCAACCCGGGCAGTGTAGTTTATAGTCTCGCATCTCATTTCAGCTGCCTAGAGCACTAAGACTGTGCTACCTTCATCTAGTCACATGGCCGGACTGCCGGTGTATGGCTTCAAGTGACTACCATTCACCTTTCCTGGGAAGGGTTCTCCATTTAATTTGACCAGCTATACCGCTCCTCCGTCAGTAATCTCCTTAATAACATAATGCCCTAACTAGTGCATCCTGAACTTCCATGGAAATTTATGAAAATTATTATCATATAAAAAACTAGGTCATTTACCTTAAATGTGTGCAGCTTGATGTGTCGATCATGCCATGCCTTTCCGCGCTGCTTTTGGACTTGCTGGTGAAATTCGACTAAAAATATCTCTTCTTCAAGCTCATCCAGCTGTGCGAGCCTCTCCTCCAGGGCTCCACGATCCATCATACTTGTGAGGACTGCTATGCATAGACTAGGCACGATGTATTCCATAGGCATTACCACTCCAACCCCACAGAGAAGCCTAAAGGGGGTTTGTCCAGTCAACTTCTTGCATGTCGTTCGTTAAGCCCATAATACTATAGGTATGCGTAGGTCCCAATCACTTCGCTGAGAATTTCAAACCTTAGTCAACGTGTTTTCAAGCACTTCATTGAACGCTTCCACCGTCTTGTTAGCCTGCGGGTGATAAGGCGTGCTCTTATGGTGGTATACTTGAAATTCCTCTGTCAGCACGCTAATCGTCTCATTCAAGAAGTGCATATCACAATCACTCATCAATATCTTTGGATAGCCAAATCGTGTCATTACATGCTCAAATAGGAACTTCGCGGCAGTCACGCCTGTGCAATCCTTCATAGCTATGCCTCTGCCGAATGAGTCAAATACTTCATTGCGGTGATAATGTACCTTGCTACTGTCTTTCCCTGGGGTTGAATGGGTCCCACAAAATCTATCGCCCACTTCTCAAAGGGTTGCAATGTCATTTGTGGATTCAAAGGCATCTCATCCCTCCGTGATGGCCTGCCAGTCCTTTGACACACATCACACGCTTTGCAATATGCTGTTGAGTCCTTATGGAGGGTTGGCCACCATAACCCTGCATGTAGAATCTTCTGCGCGGTTTCTCTTCCTACATAATGTCCTCCCGTAGCACCCCCATGAGCATCCGCAAGGATGCTACTTCTTTCGAACTCAGGTACATACTGTCGCAATATCTCATCAGTCACTAGCTTGTACAGATGCCCAGCAATGACAGAGAAATCTTCGTGCGCACCACTAATTCCTTTTTCTGTTTGACAGTATATCCTTCCGAAGCAATACCTGTCATTAGGAAATGTACTATATCCTCAAAATGACCATCTGCAATGTGCACTGCAAATAGATGCACGTCAAGTAATCCTTCTTCCAAGTTGGTGGGTTCCTCCCCTGTTTCGATGCACAATAGATGGTCTGGTCCCGCGTTCAGTTGTCCAGGCTTCACAATAACTTCAAAATCATACTCCATAAACAATAAGAGCCACCTACAGATTCTCCCCCCCAACACAAGCTTATTGACCAGGTAGTTCAGCGCGGAGTGATTTGTATACATCTTAAAATGTCCTCCCAGCAAGTAGTGCCTATACTTCTAGAGCACATACACCATGGCTAGCCCTTTGCGCTCGGTGGTGCAATAATTCTTCTCTGCTTTAGATAATCTTCAGCTTGCGAACACGATAGGATGATCCAAGCCTTCTCCGCTAGCCTGTGTCAGTATTGCCCCCAATGCTATGCATGACGCATCAACATGTACATGAAACTCTTTCTTCCAATCTGGGAAGATTAGAATTGGTGCGGTGACCATAATTTCTTTCAATATATCCAAGCTCCTCTTACAGTCATTGTTATAATAGAATGTGACATCCTTCTTCAACAATTTCTCCATAGGCACAGTGATCTGGGCATAACCTTTACTAAACTTTCTGTAATATCCCGTATGTCTCAGGGTAGCGCGCAACGACTTCACACTCCTTGGTACTTCCAAGTTCAATATCAACATTATCTTTGCAGGATCTACCATCAGTCCCTGTTTGCAAACCACATGCCCCAATAGGTTCCCAAAAGGAACACAAAATAGACACTTCTTGAGATTGAGCGCGATCTGGTATCTTCGACAGGTATCCAACATCAAGCGCAAACTCGTTACATAGTGTTTAACTAGCCCAAATACAGTCCAGTCATCAAAATATACCTCTAGGAACTTATGAATAAATTCCTTGAACGCAAAACAACTATGCGTGAGAAGATTGCAGGCACATTATTCAATCCAAACGGAATTACAGTGTACTAAAAACAACCCCACTCAGTCACGAAGTTTGTCTTGCTCTTGTACTCCGACATGATTTTGATCTGGTAGTACCCAGAGAACCCATCAGTGAAGGAATATTCTTCCTGGTCACCTACAATATCCGACACTTCATCAGTGAACGGAGTCAGGAAAGGATCATGTACACAAGTGTCATTCAACTTTTTGAGATCCACGCATATCCTTATTTCATCCTTCTGCTTCTTTTCCTGTACCACCATTGGACTAACCCAGTCAGATTCTTCCACAGGCTCAATGATGCCTGCTGCGAGCATCTTTTCCATCTCTAAGCAGACCTTTTCCTTATATTTCGGATTGATACGATAAGGCCTTTGCTTAACTAGCTTCGCATTGGGTTTCAATGTAATCTTCATCATTCCTAGGTCCCTGATTACCCTTTCAGGTCTGTAAAATTGGTAGGGAATAAATCTTGGTATTCATGGAGCAATTCAGCAACCTTATCCATTGTCACGTTGTCCCAGTAATCTCCAATCTTTGCAAATTTGGATTTTGCCTCCGTACAAATGTTTACTTGTTTTGTTTTCAATGGTGTGGTTATATTAGGGTTCTCAATCTACTGTCCTTGAACCTCGCATTGACATTTGGTTTTTGGAATGTTATATTCCGTGGATTCTCATCCTCTTCTTCAACAGTTACATTATAACATTCTAGCGTGTGACTCAGCTAAGTAGCCCATTCAGGTTGAATCAAGTCTAAAGGGATCCTGCAATATCCTAAAGATTGTTGCTTTCACTTCTTGTAGCACTTCATCAATACTGTCAAACCTGTACTCAAAACTGAATGTCATCATGAATCCTTGTGTAGGATATCCCATTCCCCTATCCCATGGCAGATCTCGGTTTCTACATACCAGTTCATCGGGTCAATATCTAAGGTGTGGCAGAATAAGTGCACCCATTCAGGTTGGGGCTTTTCTCCATAAGCCTGGGTCCATTTGGCCAAATGCGTGCATGGATCATCATGCCCATCATACTTGTCTATCATTTGCATCTTCGGCTTCCCAAAGCAAGTTCTCATCATCCTCCTACAGTCACACCAATCATCAAAGATTCCCTTGTGCGTACCCCACCATCTTGCAGGCATAGTGCATAGGGCCCAGTCCAACGCCTGGAAGCGCTGCTTTTCTGGTACCTCCCTTTCAAATGCATCCGAAAAGATTTCTACCTCATTCAGACCATAATAAGTAGGCATATTTCTTACCTCTAAGGACACACAATGCAACGATCGGGTCATCATGTTGTAGTTCAGCGTAGTCACTTCATGTAACCAGTTCTGCCAGCACTCTAACTCTTCATCGGAGTCCGAAGTGCAGGAACTATTCCAATCCCATATAATTCATCCATCCATGGTGGGATTCACCCAATCTTGATCTCATGCCGTTATCTTATAGATACAGTCCAAATCGTCATCGATCTCATAATCGTGGATTAGTTCCGTACAATGTGATCCCTCAGCAGGATCTAGAGGTACTATTACGCATAGAGATTTCTTCTCAAAGATCATCTTTTGCTTCTTCAGATTGATTACTCCATTCATATCAGTGGCCTAGTCAATTCCTAGGAGTGCACAATAGGGATTGTTGTCATCCACTATCTCTATTACTTCAAAGTCAGCCAGTGTGCTCACCCCCTCAATATCCATGGTCACCCCCTGCAGCGGCCCCATGGGGATGATCTTCTACTGATTAGCCATCCTTAGCTAAATCGGAGACCATTGCAGCGTGGGTCTCCCCATTCGTTCCCAAGTCTGCTTCGGTAGGGCATTCGCATCTGACCCCAAGTCCAAAATAACCTGATCCATCTCATACTCTCCTATCTGCACTGTTAGTCTCATCAATTTTCCTATCCTTGTTTTATGCTTTCTAATCTTTCATACTACACGTGGCTCACCCAGCGCGGTTCCAACGCATCTATTGATGAGCTCTTGTAACCCTTTCACAATCTTACTATCACACAGTAACTTCATACAGGTCTCTAGGAAAGTGGTGGGCATAGAGGGGTCCATCTCCTACTCGGGCTTATCCTTGCTTCCTGAGATGGAGGCCTCAGTGAAGCTCTTCTTAGCTTCCATGAAGGTTTCACGTGCATGCTCCAAATCAAACTCAGCCTCCTTCACCGGAGATTTGTGAACTTGTGTACTATCTTCTAGCTATTTCCCCTTGTCATCTCCTGTCGTGATTCCACTTCTGAGCACTATATTTACATTTGGATCCTCTTCGCGGTCCTCAAACCTCATCATCTGTAGGTTCTGAGACAATGGAGGTGGTAGTGCCCCTTTGTCACATATCCTAGCTATCAGCGTAGGGAAATCTTCTGTTTCATGATCAAATAGCGTGAAATACTTGTACAACAGACACATTGGATTGGTGCAATCACAGGCATAGTTTCATGGTCCTCCACAATTGTAGCAAATCATTTGTCCTCAACCTCTGTCAGGTCCTCCTCCGCCTCGGCCTCGTCTATACCCCTGAAATCTTGTCTGCACCATCCTTGCGCTCTGGTCAGGGGGCCATGTTTTGGTCTGAACCCCATAGGTGGGAGTTATATCCATCATCAATTCGTAACTCCTGCAAGTACACTCATCATGCCCTACCAACCTACAAAAGTTGCAGAATAGTTGTTGCGGCGCCTGTACAAACTTCTGCAGCAAATGACAATTATCCGTGGCATGTTTTCCTGCTACTTGACAGATAGCGCACCATAATGCAGGCCCCGTGCTAGGTCCTGCTTGAGCTTCTAGCCTTAAAGGCATCGGTCCCCCTCCTACAATATAGTTCACAAAGACCACACAATGGTCTTTGTCATGCCCCTAACTCTTGCATTTCAAGCACCATACCTCCTCGCGCACCTCTGGTCGAATCGTCTTGTCCTCCTTCAGACTTTGCATCTCAAGGCACATATTCTTCAACTGCGCATGGATCTACTAAACTCCTAGATTTAGATATTGCATCAGAGTTTCATGTAGTCTCATGGCAATCTCCAAGGCCTCTGCCTGAGTGGTTATCTTCTATTGCGACATCACAACCCTTAGGTTCATGTTGGCTTTGTGGATTGTACATTTCAAACTTTGATCTAGTTCCCAAGGCATCTCGCTTGGTTGCATCGTGATTTCTTTGAATCCCACAATCGATTACGCCGCAGATTTAGGCCTACTGAATTCTTTATTCAGTGTTATATGGATGTCTGCCACTCTAGCATTCGGGTTATCATTAGAGTACTTAATATACCAGGTTAGCGCACAATCTTGCAAAGTACTAACGAGTGTCGCCTTCTTTATATAATCATTTGTAACACCTTGAGCTTCCCATACAGCCCTTACAATGAACCAGAATTGGTCCGGGTCCTCATTTTCCAAGCCTTTGAACAAAGGCATCTTCACTATATTTTCCATACTGAACGATGGTGGAGGTGGAGGTGGTACGGGTGAAGTTGGAGGCGATGGTGGTGAGGTCAGAGGTGGTGTGGGTGGAGGTGGTATTCGCAGGAATCCTTGTCTTATTAACTGAATAGCACTTCGTGAAGAAACCTTTGCTATTTCTTCCTCATCACCTCGCGGAGGTGAAATTAATGGACTATAATCTGTACCCTGTTTTCCTTCGTTCCTGTAAGTATTTCCGCTTCACGTAGTCTGGAACATCAAGGTAGTTGCATAACCCATTTTTTGCACAATAACATTTTAATCCAGGTATTTAAAGATTTTACGTACTTACCTCGGGGTCCTTTGAAAAAGCGCGCTCCACCTTGCTGTAGCTAACTAAGGTGTTGACCGTGAATTCAGTCACAAATCTTCCTATGACGTGATCAAGCCAATGATCGACAGCACGAGCGATCTTATCCTTCGATGCTTCTAATTTTTGTATTGGCTCCGGGGTCCACACAATAGGATTGTCAAGTTTACACCTTCCTTGGCTATTTTCTAGCTTTGCGATCCACTCTTATAGCTCAATAGGGAAGGAGAAGAAAAATATCTTGTGGATCTTTGTATACAAGTATCTATCCAACCACTATTCCTTTGTCAGTTGCGGGTTTCTGTTCTCTTGCGTCACGAATTCGTGGATCTTCTTATCCAACCAGTCTCCGATCTCCTTCTTATTTAGATTCCAGTGATACGACATCACACATCTCTTATGCAGATTTTGGTCCCGGCAACGGAACCATTTGTTGGCTTGAGGGGGCCTGACGTAGGTTCAGCGTTAATTAGCCAAACAAATCCCTACACTACTGGCCCTTGCGGCATCAACCCATGGAGCGTAGACTGAAGTCTCACCCGAAGCAGTATGGGGGGACGCTTGAACTAGGTTTCCACACCCTGAGATGGTTGTGATGTCATTTGATTCCTTCTATCCCTGCCTTCATGTAGGTCGCTTTGCTCTAGGGCTTGTAAGACGAGCCCTCTATTCTGTCCTTTAATGCCTCCGCGAAAGGGTACGATCAAACTTCACACAGCCCTAATCTACTACTTAGGTACTCTCACGCTGCTATGGCAGCGTGTTGTGTAGATTCCCTAATTAATCTAAGTGACTTGCTTATCTTATCAAATAATTATAGTTAACACTGCATAAACAGATAATCATAATTGCGTTCAATTATTCAATGTAATTGCATTCATTTGCATATCACATAAGCATAATAAAGGAAGTTCATTCACAACATATCAAGATGCATTAATAGAACAAAGACACAAGAATTGTCGAATATTTCTCTTTATTGATATCTTTCAAGGGTATACAAACTCTGTCTGCCTTGCACACATAGCTGCAGGGGTCTGCGCACTCAACTGCGACTTCTACCCTAGGACTCTGCGCACTCAGCTGCAGAGCCTCTACCTACGCTACAACCCAAGGCTTAGACTTATTACTTTAGAGATACGAATCTCTTACATTATTCATCATTTTGTCTCTGAAACTACTTAGAGCTTAGCTCTTTTTATACAATCCCATGGTCCATGGACCATGGGTAGATCTCTTATAGCCGACTTTACTTTACAAAACTAAGAGCGGACAACCCTTTTTGACACATGACACCTTCGTGCTTTGCAACCACAAAATGCGGAGTCTTTACAATTTTAGTACAAAATTTGACTTAAACATGGGCTTTTAGCCCCAAAACTGACCATGGGGGGTCCCTCTCCCAACAGGCATATAACCTGTATCATTCTCGATGTGCATTCTATGTTTGGAACCTAGGATGTGCCATGGAAAAAAGGTCTGGTCCATTCGAGGATTGGTGACTACACAATCATTTTCATTTTTTGAATATTAAGTGGACCGGTGGTCGTTGGGGCTATTAGGTGAGATCAAATAATATTATTCCTTGGCTATAGGTGGGCAATGCCAGAGGAAGGAAAATTTTATCATTGGCAATTGATCCTAGGGATTTGATAGTGGTGTCAGAAGGATTTTTCATCCAATTCACTTGTCAAAAAATTAATACTTAATTGGTGATGTGGGAAGGTACTACCATACAGAGGTTGGTTTTACGACAATGGGCGATGCCATTTGACGATGAGATCTTCCATAATCATGTTGGGTCCTCTTCTGATCCAAAACAAAGTTTGGATAGACTCCTAAGTCTAATTGTTCCTCACTGAGGAAAACAAAAGTCCAAGGAAGTTCCTGGAACTAGCCCCATTCCATAGATCGTCTCATTTTGAATCTACTATAATTTGAATGGGCCAAAACTGACTTAGGATGTAGAAGTTACCATAAAATGAATTTTCCCATATCCCTTGGAAAAAGGGACAAAATCCCTTAAAAAGGGATCCTAAAAACCCTCTAAGTCTTCAAAATCCTCATAAATATTCAAAACTAGCAAAAAAGGAGAAGTTTTAGACTTGAAGGATAACACTATCGGAACCCAAAAACATGAAGAAAACCATGAAATCGAGCTTATCGGAGGCTTGAATAGTCTTTACACAAGAGTCGTCGAATCTGGCCGATCAACGGTCCAAATCCGATCAACATATCGCATCATCGGTGACAAGCGAAGGAAATCGGAGGCATAACGTGCGATGGCACCGGGCCGATGCGATACCGCGATCGCCGATATCGGTGAATCGCAATTGGCGTTGGAATAAACCATACAATTGTTGAAAATGGCAACACGAAATGCTAAAAATAGAAGTGCTAAAAATAGCAATGCTAAAAATAGCAGTTTGGGTACCAGTGCTGGATTGAGCAACACGGAATGAAAAATGGAAGTGATAAAAATAGCATTCTATTTTTAGCAGTTCAGGATGGATTCCTATTTTAGTCAGTCCTTGGACTAAAAATAGGAAGTAAAATTCGAATTTGATATTAACAACAGATTGTAAATTAATTAATTAATTCATCTTGTTAAGTGTGAAGCCAAATTCATGCAGGATTCTAGATCCTTCTACACCGCCAGTAGTTTCTAGAATCACATGCAGGATTCTAGATTCTTCTCTACCACCATTAGTTTCTAGATCATTCCAGATCTCCATCTGAATCACATACAGGATTGTAGATCCTTCTTCTGCCTCTATAAATTTGTAATTCTCTGGCCAAGGAAGGAAAGCCAAGGTCTAGGCCTGTTACGCAATGCAAAGTGATTTCTGTTCTCCGGTGATTATTTTATCTATTCTGCTGTTTCTAATTGAGTAATCATGTTATTTCTCCATTTGTTTGTCTCTGAAATTATTCCTTGCTATTGCAGTCTAAGTCTCTGAGTATAAATCTATTGTGTGTTATGTATGCTCTGATCTAACAACTGGTATCGGAGCTAGGGTTGAATACCCACTGTGCAAGCCACTTAGTGCCATCGCCTTACTCTGGAAGCATTCATTAAAACATTGGTTGTTACCCCTGGAGCTGTTGAAGGATCTGTCCAGGAAATAGTTGAGGAATGCTGGAACTAAAAGGCAGTTGCTGCAAGAAAAACAAGGTCGTGGATCTATGTTGAAACGTGTTGCTGGAGTTTGAAACGTGGAGATCCGTGGAGTTTGGAGTTGAAATGTGGTGTTCGTAAGTTTTTTTTTACATCAAGCTTGCACGTATATGTCAAGTTTTTTCTCAAACCAACATATGTATGTGTGAAATGTGAAAAGGTTAAAACATTATATATGTTTTTATATTTAGATAATTATATGCTGGAATTTTGAAAAGTATATTTTAAAAGGAGCAGGAATTTTGAAAAGGATATTTTAAAAGGAGGAAGGTCATTATTACTAAATTTTAAAGAGTAATAATTAAAGTTTTATTTTTAAGTGGAGTTTTTATGTTTTGGGGTGTGAATTTGATTGAAAATGGAGACAACAATTACAGATATGGAGAAGTTGAGCGAGGCTATTTTTTCCCTATGGAAATCACAGATGGAGGATATACTGATTTTAAAGGATTAGTATTTTCCGATTGAGGGCACAAAAAAGAAACCCTCATTGATGACAAATGAAGAGTGGAATAAGCTAGATAGAAAGGGAATTGCACCAATCCGCCAATATTTAGCAAAGAATGTTTATTTCAATGTGTCTAGAGAAAAGACAGCAGAAGGATTATGGAAGAAGCTCCATGATCTATATGAGAAGAACATGACATCAAGCAAAGTGTTCTTGATGAAGAAGCTTTATAATCTCAAAATGAAGGAGGGTGCTTCAGTTGAGCAACACTTGGATGCATTTAATATTATTACTAATCAGCTTGCCTCTGTTAAAATCATTTTAGATGATGAAATTAGAGCTATTTTTCTAATGTGTTCTATGCCAGATAGCTGGGAAAATTTAATTGTAGCTATGAGCACTTAAAAAACTATAGGGACCCTAAAGTTTGATGATTTCAGCAGCAGTTTAATGAATGAGGAGTTGTGATGCAAGTCAATTGCGGAAAACCAGGGAGGAGAGGCTCTAGCTCTAGCTGATTATGGTAGGAGAATGGATCGAGGCCGACAAGGGCGATCAAGATTGAGAGGCCGATCAAAATCAAGGAGAGGAAAGATCATATGCTTTCATTGTGGAAAACCCGGTCACATGAAGAAAGAATGTTGATTTTGAAAGAAAGGACAAAAGGTTTAGAGGTCGTCCAGTACAAATCACAAGTCATCCAGCACAAATGAAGGTGAGACTACTATTGTAGCCACAGATGGTGATGTGTTGTTTACTGTTTCATTAGAGGATGCATGTGTATATACATCTAGCGGTAGCTTTGATTGGATCCTTGACTCTCGGGCATCTCACCATGTAACCCCATGCAAAGATAGTTTTGTTTCATATAATCCTTGTGATTATGGTAGAGTGAATTTAGGGAATAATCATTTTTGCAACATTGCTAGATTGGGATATGTCGAGATCAAGATGAAATATGGACAAGATATATTGTTGAAACGGGTCAGACTTGTACTAGAAATGCGCATGAGTTTAATATCTATGGGACCACTGGATGATGAAAGCTATTCGACAAGATTTGAAAAAGGAGGCTGGAAAATTAGCAAAGGTGCATTGGTCAGGGCCAAAGGACCCAAGACAGGAACATTATACACATTGAAGACACTGATAGGAAAATCAGATTTGGCTGCTGTCACAAAATAAGGAAACACAACAAATCTGTGGCATAAGCATTTGGGTCACATGAGTGAGAAGGGCTTAAAAATCCTTGTTGGTAAAAAATTATAGCAAGGTTTGAAATCCTACAATCTTGATATTTGTGAGCATTGTATATATGGTAGACAAAGAAGGGTTTCATTCGTTAGAGGTGGCCATGACAAAAAGAAAAATGTGTTAGAATTGGTACACTCAGATGTGTTTGGGCCTGTTAACATCAAATCATTAGGAGGAGCATCATATTTTATAGCATTTATAGATGATGCTTCCAAGAAGGTTTGGGCATATCCTATGAAACTTAAAAGTGAAGTGTTTGGAATATTTCAAAAATTCCATGTTGTTTTTGAAAGAGAGACTAACAAATTGCTGTAGTGTTTAAGAACAGATAATGGTGGAGAATATTTCTCAAATGCATTTAAGGAATATTGTAACAGGTTTGGCATAAAGCATGAGAAGACTGTGCATGGTACTCCTCAACAGAATGGTGTTGCAGAGAGGATGAATCGCACCATTATGGAAAAGGTGCGAAGTATGTTGTCCAATTCTAGTTTGGAGAAGAATTTTTGGGCTGAAGCAGTCAGGACCGCTTGCTACCTCATAAATAGATCTCCAACTACAGCCTTGGATGGTGGTATCCCTGAAGAAGTATGTACTGGTAAGAATTTGAATTATTCTCACTTGAAAATCTTTGGATGTGAAGCATTCGTACATATTCCCAAAGAAAATAGAACTAAACTAGATGATAAATATATGAAATTCATTTTTTTGGGATATGCGGATGAAGATTTTCGTTATCATCTATGGGATCCAGTCAAACATAACATTATTAGAAGTAGGGATGTTATATTTAATGAGTCAGAAATGTTCAAGGGGACTGTAGGTGAGTTGGAGGTTAAGAAAGTTATTGACACGTTTGAAGAGAAGCGGGAAAGCATCCCACCAATGCAAGAAAATGAACACCATATTTAGGAGCATTAAGAACAAGTGGAAAATGATGAACAACAAGAAGAAGGAATCTTGCAGGAACCTTTACAGGAGATTCAACTTGATAATACACCACCACAATTTGTTCGCAGATCTTCTAGGCCTCATAAGCCTTCACAGAGGTATCCTCCTTGAAACTATATTTTGTTGATTGATGAAGGTGAACCTAATTGTTCTCAAGAAGTTTATAAAGTCTAGCACATTAAAGAATGGAAGAAAGAAATGGACGAATAAATGAACTCTTTGCAGGAAAATAAAACTTGGGAGTTCGTAAACCTCCCAAAAGGTAGAAAGGGTCTACAAAACAAATGGGTGTACAGGATTAAGCGTGAAGGTGATGAAAATAAGGAGAGGTATAAAGAAAGGTTGGTGGCGAAAGGTTTTACCCAAAAAGAAGGTATTGACTTCACTAAAATTTTCTCACCTTTTGTTAAAATGTCATCCATTAGAGTCATTCTTAGTCTAGTTGTTTTTTTAGACCAAGAATGTGAACAGTTAGATGTAAAAACTGCATTCCTTCATGGTGAATTGGAGGAAGAAATTTATATGGAGTAGCTAGAAGGCTTCATAGAAAAAGGCAAAGAAGGCCTTGTTTGTAGGTTGAAGAAGAGTCTCTATGGGTTGAAACAGGCACCTCGACAATGGTACAAGAAATTTGATTCATTCATGATGGAACATGGTTTTCAGAGGTTGGAAGCTGGCCATTGTGTCTATATCAAGAGGTATGATCAAGGAAAGTGTATCATATTATTGTTATATGTGGATGACATGTTGATTGTTGGGCATGATAAGAATAAGATCAATAGGTTGAAGAAAGATTTGGGTAGCAAATTTGAAATGAAGGATTTGGGACCAACACAACAGATATTGGGCATGTGGATTATGCGTGACAGGAAAAACAAAAGGTT
>APFE030970269.1:31998-186699 GCA_000404065.3 Pinus taeda
ATCTCACATTCGATCGGAAGGGTAGCCTCTAGTCCGTAGACTAGTTGAAATGGAGTGAAACCAGTGGCATCCTTCACGAAAGTTCGGTAAGCCCACAAAGCAGGGAACAACATCAAATGCCAGTTGGACTTGTGTATGCCAACAGTGCACTGAAGCAAAGTGACCAAGATCTTGTTGATCGCTTCAACTTGGCCATTGGATTGAGGATAGTATGGGGTAGAACTATCGTGCTTTAAGCCCAGCTGGGTTGTCAGTTCTGTCATCATATGGTTTCGGAAATGCTTTCCGTGGTCAGTGACGATGGCTTGAGGGACTCCGAATCGCGAGATGACATGATTAAACAAGAATTGCGCCGCTGTGTGGACGTCCTCGTTGAGTGTAGGCATCGCCTCGGTCCATTTCGCAAAATAATCCACGGTGACAATAATGTACCCATGCCCCCCGGCCGAGCGAGGGTTACAGGTAACATAATCAATGCCCCATTTGGCAAAAGGGCCGATGGTAACAACAGGGTGCAAAGGAGCAGCGGGTGCCCGCATCTTCCGTTGGAAAATTTGGCACTCGTGACAGGAACAGACTGCAAGAATGCAATCTTTGAAGATGGAAGGCCAAAAGTAGCCAGCACGGAGAATTTTCTGAGCAGTAGCATAGCCAGACATATGGCCGCCACAAGCACCTGAGTGGCATTCATTGAGGAATCTCTCAGCTTCCTTGTGAGTAAGACAACGACGGAGAATAGAGTCGGCGCCGAGGCGATACAAAGTATCCCCAATGATCCGATATGGTTGGGATTGATGACGAATCCTTCGTCGAGCGTCTTTAGAAGTGCCCGGGCGGAAGGAGGACGTTTGCAAATACGTGATAATGTCACCATACCAGGGGTTGAGCGTGCTGATGAGAAACAAGGTCTCATCCGGGATGTGATCTTCCGTATGAGATGGCGAAGAAGAAGATGGCAAAGAGCAAATTAACTCAGCGAAAACCAGCGATTTCTTAGATTTGGCGGAAGTGAACTCCAAGTCAAACTCTTGGAGGATGACAATCCACTTAGAGTATTTTCCCCCCAGCAACTGGCATGACAAGATATACGTCATGGGGTTGCAATCAGAAATCACTGTAGTAGTGCGCAGCAGAATATAGTGGCAGAAATGTTGGACTGCGCAAACAGCGGCTAACGCCAACTTCTCGACATGTGCATATCGAGTTTCCATGTCAAGGAGGTTTTTACTGAGATAATAAATGACATGCTTGGTGTCATCGTCGTCAATTTGGACAAGAACCATACCAATAGTGGTGTCGGCAGCGGCTAAATATAGGATGTAGTCACGATGATAATTTGGAGGCCGAAGCAATGGAGCAGAGACAAGGAGATCTTTGAGACACTCAAAATATTCTTGAGCCACCTTATCCCAGTGAAAAGGGACATCCTTTTTAAGTAGTCGCGTAAAGCCTTTAGCCACTTCAACGTAGTTCGGGATAAAACGACGTAAAAAGTTCGCTTTTCCTTGCAGACTTTGCAGTTGGTGTAAGGAAGCAGGGGGAGGGAGATTCACAATAGCTTCGACTTTGAGGGGATCCAGATGGATGCCCTCTTGGGAGACGACAAATCCGAGAAGTCGACCCGTTTCTACGCAGAAGACACACTTATGAGGATTAAGCCTGATATTGTAGTGTCGACAGCGAAGAAAAATTTCACGAAGATGAGCAGCGTGGTCTTTACGCTTAGCCGAATGAGCTAGAAGATCATCCAGATAAGGCTGTACAATGTGTCAGATGTCATGAAAAGCATAAGACATTGCACGTTGGAGTGTAGCCCCGGCATTTTTGAGACCGAAAGGGAGCTTCTTATAAGCAAAGGTACCCCACGGACAGATAAAATCAGTTTTGTGTTGATCAGTAGGAGAAATATTGATTTGGTTATAACCAGAAAAGCCATCCATGAAAGAGTACATTTCGCTTCCCGCACACTCGTCAATAATCTGATCAATGAAAGGTGTGGGGAAATTATATTTTGGACAGGCCCGATTGATATCACGATAATCAACACAGACACAGATAGTTCCCTGTTTTTTAGTGACAGGTACGATATTGGAAACCCAATCTGTGAGCGGTATAGGGTAAATGAAACCAGTTTTAAGAAGTTTTTCCACTTCGGCCTTGATCGCTGCAGCCTTTCGAGGGTGCACTTGACGTAAACGTTGTCGAACAGGCTTAGCACCGGGGTATGTGATGATTTCATGCACCACGATGCTAGGATCAATGCCGGGCATTTCTTCGTAAGACCAAGCAAAAACATCGCGAAATTCGCGAAAAAGTTTCGAGTAAATTTGAATCTCCTCCGGAGTACAAGTGACTCCGATATGAACATGTTCGACAATCCCAGGTTTGATAGAGATGTCGATGGGTTGGGTTTGCGTGATGTTTGCCATATTACCTTCAGAAGATGAGTGATAAACGTGAACAGGGGACTGAAGGAATCAGAATGGGGAACAAGGAGCAAACCGTTGAATAGCAGTTGGCTCATCCTGAGGGACAGAGAGCAACGAGGAACGATGATGGGTATGGTGCCAAGGAGGTTCCTCGAGAGACATGGTCTCTATAATGGCTTCATCGGAAGAGAATATCTCATGTAAAGGATCCGAAGAAGCTGGAGTTACAATCCCTAGAGATGGAGCGAGTGTGTGAAAAATTTTGCTCAAAAGAGCAAGTTCAGAAGCCGATGCAGCGACGATTTCAGCATAGTTGAGTTCGGTTGGACTCAATGGCATTTTTTCGCCCCATGAATCTACTTGGTCGATGGGAGGAATAACCCATGGATCAAGACAAGTAGAGATCATATTGACAGAAGCGACATTGGGAGGTGAGGCTGGAAAAACACCCATAAGGGCAGGATCTTTAAAAAGTCTGTGACCGAGACTCTCAAATGACTTCGTGGTGTGTTCCACAAAAGGGATAGTTCCTTCTAAAGAGGAAGCGAAAAAATTCAGCTAGTCGACCATAATAATCTTCCCTTGGTGAGGGAAGTGGATGATACGAAAATAGGATGAAGCAACGACTTGCATCGCATAAATCCAGCTGCGTCCGAGAAGGAGGTTGTACGTCAGAGTAGCGTCAACGACTTCAACTTCCATCTCGACCATTTTTCCTTCCAAAGAAATGGGTAAACGTGGGAGAATACCGTAAGGACGTGAGGCTCTTCCATCGAAAGCTTCCAAGGTTGTGGGAGACTGACTCAATGTTGGAGAACCAATAGCTTTCCAACAGGCCACAGAGATGATGCAAGTGGGAGCACCTTCATCAATGATTGTGCGATCAATAGTTTTCTTATCAATAACTACCTGTATGAGAAAGGCGATTTGGGGAGGCAGTCTCTGAGTATGGCGGTTTAAATCGAACGTAATCAAATCCGAATCTACCGGATCTATACCGCCGATGGCGGATAGAAAGGACTTCCTCTGAGAGGGGTAGCTCTGGAGAACTTCTAAAGCGGACATAGCCGACGGAGTCTAGGCTAAATCCTCAACGATGTTATAGTGCTGAGCAGCACGAGCATTTCAGTTGTAAGAAGATTTCCGGAGTACTCCTTTTGGAGGGGGTCGAACAGGCACTTCAGCACTAGGTCTCTCGATGTGGAGAGGGCTTGAACTGAAAGGAGGAGCACTGGGGGTGACCTCAGGCTCCTTGCCGGCAAATGGATATTCTTTTGCTCGAGTACTGATGTTAATAGGGACCGTACCCGCCATAAACACTTGGGAATCGAAAGAAGAGGGAGGTTGAGAGGGGTCAGCGACCATTTGGGTCTGCTATGAAGGAAAGGGTTCTTTAAGAACCGTAGGAACCCCAGGGGCGCCTTTCAACAAACGACTAACTTCAAACCGCCGAGGGCAGTCTTTGGTGTAGTGGTCCTCATCACAGATAAAACAAGGATACTTGGGTTTGCGTTTGACACTCTCCTCAGATTGAGGTTTAGGTTGCTCCTGCTTAGGTTGTTCCGGTTTGTTTTTCCCTTTCTCTTTCTTCTTTGATTTCGAGGTTTTGTCAGTCTTGGTTGACTGAACAGCATTAACCTCGGAGGTAGATTTAGGAGGAGGATTAACTTGGGAAGTGTTTTCATTTGGAGTATTAGATTTTTGCTTCCCAGGGTTTGCGGAATTTTTCTTGGAGGATGAACTCACAGACCCGATAATGCCGTCAACTGTAGGTGTTGGCGGGGTTTTGGATGTTCCAGGTCTAGGGGCATCAGGCAAATAATCATATAATGTACCTGACTGAGAATAAACTAAGTCAAGGTATTGAGTGCGCGCAATAGCTTGCTCTTCAGTAACGCATGCTCCCATTGCAATATCCTGAGCTATTGGAGGCACGAATGAAGTCGTGAACCAATCCGCGAGAAGCTGGTCGAGAATCGAAAATTTAATCATACGTCTACGTCGTCTCCATTCATGGATATGATCAGAGATGTGCGTAGCAGTTGATTGTCGTAAGGACGTAAGGAGGTGCATACCCGTTTCATATCGAATGGGCAACTGAAAATGTGTAAGGAATGCCATAGCCATTGAGTTGAAATCCTGAAAGGATCCGCGATTTAGCTCAATATCCCATTTAGCGGCAGAGCCAGTGAGCGTCCTTTGAAAAAGGCAAAGCCAAATCGAATCATCAAGCCATGAATTAGATGAGCACCATAGATGATACATCATGACATGAGCTTGCGGATCTTCATTGGCTTTGCCATCAAAATTCGGGCAATCACCAGGAATCTTGGTGCGAACCGGAGGCCAATAAGGATTATGAAGGATAGGGTCATTAGTCAATTTAGACACATCCGGTAGTTCGAGAGTCACCAAAAATGGTAATTGAGGATTAAATGACATCTGAGGCTACTGGGTCGATGGGACGCCCGGGTTCCAACCAGGTGGTGGTGGCCCCCAAGGACCTTGCCCTGATGGATTTGCCCCCGTAGTATGCTGGGTATAGGGGTTAGCGTTCTGCCCCCCAACATATGGGTTACCAAACGATGTTGCAGAAGTGGCATGTGGTTGTTGGTAATTTTGGTAAGGAGCAAACAGAGGTTGGCCTTGGGGTTGCTGGTAACCGTAATGCAGTGGGACTCCAAATTGGGTTTGAGACCCAGGCTGAGTTTGGTAAAAGGGTTGAGATTGACCTCCAGCCTGCATTTGAGAACCAGACGGATTTTGAGATCCAACCTGGGTCTAGGTGCCAGGTTGAGCAACGCCAGTAGATGGGTAACCTTGGGCTATTTGAGTGAAGGGATAACCTTGTGGGTATTGAGGTTGGCCCACCTGCTGATACGGAGTTTGGCCTACCTGCTGATGCTGAGGTTGGCCTCCCTGCTGATACTGGGGTTGGCTTCCCTGCTGATACTGAGTTTGGCTTCCCTACGGATATGCAATAGAGGGTTGTCCTCCCATACCAGATGGTTGGGTTTGAGGATGACCATTTTGTCTGGAAAACTGAGTATATTGGACAGTTGGTTGACCAATTGTTTGGGCGGCTTGGCCCGAAACTTGGGTATATTGGACGTTAGGTTGATTTGGATTAACAAACGATTGACCAGTTTGTCCAATATGGGAACCTTGTTGGAGACCAGGTTGAGCTTGTGGAATGGAAGGGTGACCTGGGTTGCCAGCAGGTTGAGTATGAGGAGTGAAAAAGGGGCCATTAGAAGCAAAAGGATTTCCTTGGAAGGATTGTCCTTGTGGATTTTGCTGGTGTGGTATCTCAGGTTGAGCGTACGATGCTTGACCACCATGGTAAGAGGTGGAACCCCAATCTATGGATAGCGGGACCGAAATCTCTCCAACTAATAACTAACCTACCCCAGTACCGAAGGGTGGTAGATACTGATCATACTGCCCCCCAAGTGATGCATTAGATGTAGGATCAAAGCCTTCAAATAAAGAGGACGAAGGTCGGCTAAAAATAGGCGTTGAAGAAGCCACAGATATAAGCGGAGGGGTTGTCACCGAAGTAACAATTGTACTGCGAGGTGGCGGAGTCGATGGCTCTGTATTGGAAAAGACGGGTGGTGACCAAATAGAGGTCGGAAAAGGAGATGATATAAAATCACGCAATGCTCTATAACCAAGAGGCAGTCCCCCGGTAGAAGCGCTCCTACTAACATGTGCAGACTCCCTTGTGCTAGGGATTTCGTCCCCTGGCATGCCGGATTCGTCGGTAGTAGTAGGTGATGGATTTTCCATGTTGGAAGGAAAAGGTTTCCGAGGAGAAGTATATTCCCAAAAAGGGATACCATTTTGAGAAGGTTCCTAAATGGGGTTCGTAAAAAGCTGGTAATCCTCGTAGCCTGGAGCGCGAGAGCTGATCGGTTGTACGCTTGGAACAATAGGGAGAATTTGACTCACAACCGGACCCTTAGAAGGTGAAATTGGTAGTTTCGCCAGGGTGAAACTTCACAAAAACCTAGGGAAACTAGCGAAACCAGTCCCTACGCAGACTAACGCAAACAAAATTTTAGTGGGTTATGTGATCGCGGCCAGATAAATTTTTAAGACACTTGACTTGACCTTTTCATCTTTAAAGAGTCGAGAAAAGGACGAAAAGATGACTCTAGTCTCCTTCGATTGTTTAATGAGCCCGAAGTGACAAGCTGCTCACTTACACCTTTTCTGTTAGACAGTCTGAAAAGGATCAAAAGCTGACTACTCTGGAAATCTAGGTAAAAGGGTTTGCCAAACAATCTGTAAAACTGCTTATACACGTCAGCGATCAGAAGATCACCAAGGACTTCCCATACTGCAGTCAATCTTCTCGAATGCTGTGTTCATTGCATTACGGTTTGTAGGGCGGAAGACTCGGCTTCCTATGGATCAAAGGTTGCAAGCCTATAGGGGTCTCCGAATTTATACTCGACGGTACGTGGGAGCACAGTCCGTACTAGCACCTATCGTTTCACCGTGGAGGAATCACCCAACCACTCAACGATAAACTACCAGGTTTAACGACGCCGGAACACGTCTCTAACCTAGACCTCTAGAGTGTGAGCGTTAAGTTTCAATGCGTTGTTAGGTTCATTGAATTCATTTTATGGTTTATCTTTGATTAAGTCTCAGTTTCCGGTCTTACCGTATGTGATCTCTTGAAATGTCCTAAATGCAACTATATGCGAAAATTGTATTCGTTTCGTTGGATGAATTCTAGCTACAGAAGAGTTGAGAGTTTCACACAAACAAAACGATCACAAAAATCCTAATGCAGCTAATAACAAGAAAGGAAAATCTTTTCTTTTTTCTTTTTTAAAAGAAAAAATTAACATAACATGCTAATTAATGAAAAGCAAAAATCTTTTTCTTTTCTCTGAAAATAGTATAATGCACTTAATGGATTTCAAGAGATATGCACAACCAGATAATTCATTCAAAAGAATCTATAACCAGATCTGAAACATGAACAATAACCCAGCAAAGCAAAGAAAAACCAAGATCTTCAAAGAACTATGTAATCTAAGTCCCAATGAAGTCAGGTAAAAACAAGCAAGCTAAAAGCGAGACACTTGCAGCATGAAATGTAACACTGATACAACCACCAGAAGAATGTGGAAATCAATCAATAAAATGACTGGATCTGTAAATCATAAATCCAACAGAAGGCTCGATAACAAAGCCACAAAGGCCAAGATGTAAAATCGATGGACAAAGGCGAACAACTGAAGGATGGAAAAAACCACTAGCCAAAGAACAGTCCAACAGACTTCCAGGAGGTATAAAAAGAGCAAAAAGACACAGACCCAAGCTTAAGAGACTGGCAAACAAGCTTAATTAAAAAACTTAACCAGTGCGGCGCGACTGTAAGTCTGCAACTCGTGCTAAACAGAGATTGGCGCGAGTTGTCTAAGAGCAACATGCGCCAACCAGCGCGACTGTTCAAAGAAAAAACGCGCTGGCGGAGTTTGCCAGGAAAAAAGATAGAACGGATGGTCTCAGGCTTGGCTTCTAGTATCTAGACAGAGCCGGCAAGTAAAAAAAATAGCAAGAAATCTAACCAAGAAAATTATTCAGACAAATAAATGAGGGAAAAATGACATGCAAGGCAAGATTGAGATTGTCCAGTTTGTAAACTGAACCGGAGATCGACTGAAGTGGCGTTGATCTACTTCACTTCTGCATAGCAGAAGTGTTTCGAAGGCTACCTGGCCGCTCTTCAGACTCGTCCACAATTTACAAATCAAACAATACAAAAACAATCACAAGCAAACCCCAGTGGAGTCGCAAATTGTTGAACTGTAAATCCCTCTGCGACAGAGCAATCCCACTAGCCACACGGGTCTAGCAACAATCACACACGCTACACGCAGGTTCCTAATTGCATAATTTAAAGATCGATCAGAATGATCTACCTGGAATCCAACGCTATTTGTTGTAGAAGAAACGCCGCTCCCGTCCTTTAGCTTTGGCTGGTCACTATCCTTATGCTCCACGTACGAACACCTGCACAAACAAAGAACAATCCAACACAAGCGTAAAATCCAGTACATGCAATTATATATCGTTCAGACAAGATATAACTCAAATATCATCAGAATACACGTGAGTGGAACCATAATGATAGTCGTTCATTATTCAATAAAAGAAGAGAAGGATTACAACCAAAGAGGCCTGACGTTGAAATCTCCTCCGACTGGGTCAGCAGCTAAACATGCCTTGCAAAGTGACCTCCTCTCTCAATATTTTGGCAGCATAACTCCTGTATAGCTCTCAATTCTCACTATCAATCCAGCATAATCTTAGCTCACCTTAGCTCTCACAAAAAACTAGTTGGTTCAATGCAGGGTGACAGTCATTTATAGATGGAGGAGGAGGAAGTATGCATTGTATCCGGACACCTACTGAAGATTTGACATTGTCCCAGAATAGCCTTTGAACTGGGTTGTCATGGATGAAAAAGACGACACTCGACCACTTCCATGGGATTTTTCCCCAGAGAATTGCATGAGCAATGGAGGAAAAAACACTTCAGTGCGCGCTGGCCAAAAATCATGACCAATTTTGGGTGGCGCAGGCTTTGTTCTGTGACAGAGCGTCCATGGGCGCGCCCTCTTTGGAGGAACTGAGCCATTGGCGCGGGTTAGACACTGTGGACCCACGCTAATGGAAAAAGGGCATTTTTTAGGGCTAATCTTCAAAAGGTGTCTTCAGGGATTTTGAAGTTCATACTTAGGAGAATCCAATGCAAGTGTTTTTAAGTTGTGTCACTGGTCACAGGTCCATAAGTGTGTCCTCCAGTGTGCGAAAGCAGGGGTAACAAGGACGGTGACCAACGGTGACAAATTACTGTGTAACACCCGCGAGCTAACGTGCGATTATGTTATGGCAGCGGGGGAAGCGTATGTTGTTAGATCTCATAGTAAACGATCGGGTGGCGGGTTTGAATATGCACGTTTTTTACTGATGTGACAAGACAAACTGGAGAAAGCGCACGGTCATGTGAACTTAGTCATATGATGGCTAAAACTTAGCGCTCAGGGGTCAAAGGAATCGTGGGATTACACAAAGTTTTAGAGGTAAAATGGAGGTAGTGGGTTTGAAAGTATAAGCGGGGGTGAAAGGAAATAATGAAGGTGACCGTTGTAGACCTTTTTTGAGCAGAAACCGAGGAAATGAGCGTACTTAGGCCCCTTGAACATCAGCGACTTGTAGCAGAGCTAACAATGTTAAGGAGAAAATTCTCTTTGTGTTAGATGAGATTCAATTGTCTTTCAAAGCCATGGACAAGCATCTCCAATGAATTGAAGACCAACTTATGTTTATTCATGAGCCTAGTAGTTCTCCTATCAATAGAAAAACACATGAGTGGGTGGAATTTCTATGTTTCTCACTTTGGGTCTTTTGTTTTTATGTACATCCAATTGATAGGTTAAATCATAAAGGTCTTTGGACTAAACACAAATTTTAGGCTCTATTTTTTAATCTTCATGTGTTGTTATCTCAAGATTAAGGTTTTTCCACTACTCTAATTTCCCTTATGATAGACCAAGGCAAAACTAAGACTATGTTGCTCTAATATTTTGATTAATTAATAATAATGATGAGGGTGGTGAATAACTTGTATTTAACTGTGCACCACTTAAATCAAGTTTAAGATCATTTTCGGTAGTATATATTGAAGCACAATTCTCCTTAAAATTTATTGAAGCATAGTAGTTGATCAATCTTCTAATAATTTTATAATATAATGCAAATTCAATTTAACAAGAGAATCTATTTATTTATTAAAATTTTAATTTTGTAAATAAATTTAACTTAATATAACAATGCAAACTAGAGGATTTTCAACTTTACAAGTAAATGTACATTTTTATTTTTTTAAATAATTTATTAAATTGAAAATTATTATTTTTCATTTAATTTTATAATTTTAGATAATTAAAAAAAAAACTAATAATTATTAATATCTATAAGTATTTGACTAATCATATATAAGATTAAGTTCAAATATTTTAAATAAAATGAGTTGAACTCCTAGCATCGTCACTTGTGATGATTGTGAATGTGCGAGGGGCATTTGAGGTTCAAATCCCCCTAATTCACCTCTGCATGTGGCAGGGGCATACATAGGGACTTAGAGGTTATAATGGTGAGGTCATAAGGGTAGCAGATGGAATCGACCCCATCACCTCTGCATGTGGAAGGGGCATATATAGGCACTTAGAGGTTATAATGGTGAGGTCATAAGGTAGCAGATGGAATCGACCCCATCACCTCTGCATGTGGAAGGGGCATACATAGGCACTTAGAGGTTATAATGGTGAGGTCATAAGGGTAGCGAATGGAATTGACCCCATATCAAATGATACCTAGTTGTCAATCCCTCTAAATACCAAAAAAAGAAAAATGAAAGTTGAATTCCAATTTCTTGAAGAAAACATGCTAATCTAAATCTACATGAACAAAAAAATTTAAAAGAATATACATTCAAAATAATACCAATTTTATAATTGGCAAATTTTTCCATTAAAAAACTAACACCATGAATAAAACACAATCTTCCAATTTTATCATGATTTTTTGGTAAGCCTCCAAAAAAAATCTAAACAATGTATGACCTTAAAGTACTTTCTTACATATGAGATTGCAAGATCCAACAACTTTGTCTCATGCTCGAGAGCATTAGGACCCTCTTTTGGTTTCCCAGCATATGACTAGCCTCCAAACACAGTTTGTTGTTGTTGTTGTTGTTTTTAAACACAGGGGCTCCACTGGGGGAGCAATACCATACCACGTGGGTTCATATTGGGGGATATATATTGAGGAAAAATGGCATAATATATTGGGGGATATATAGGGGGTAAAGGGTTTTTATATTGGAAGGTATAAAAAATGGAGTTCAAAGTTAATGACAAAATATAAAGGGGTATAAAAAATGTTAATAAAAAAATTGATATCTACAATATCTAGTGGATGTAGGGGTTTTCTAAATTGGGAAGGTGTATTGGGTTCGTATTCGTAGGGGGTTAAATAATGTGATTTTTAATGGTATTTTCCAATATGTAGTCAAATTAAGGATATTGTTTAATATGCCATGAATGCACATGATAGGACAAAATTTTATTGAGTGAAGCCCCAATGTTTTTTAAATCATGGTGAATCAGTAACTTGTTGGAGTAATCTACGCGAAGCCTAAGATCAAACCTAGTGGTTGTCACTATAACACTAAGACTATACCCAAGAATCTGTTAGTCAAATATAACATAAATTTACAACTTAGCAAGAGCCGAGATGGGTGGGGACGCCTACTCCTTGAGCCTTATCACAACGTGCCAAAGATGTCCCCCTCTAGGATTTAAAACTATGTGAAGGAGATAACATCTCATTGTGCCAACCACTTAATCATCCCATAAAAAGACAACAAAGTATAAATATTATTAAAAATGTCAATATTCACTTTGTGAGCCACCAACACTAGAACTAAAAAGAAAGTTTTTGGAGTGAATCAAAAAATAAATGTGAATGCAACCTCTAAAGGCGCAATCCACTGCCCTAACATGGAATCCAAGACTCACAAAGTTTCGACCTTTATAATGAACACAAACAACTACACAGCGAATTGGTGAAGCCAATCTTTATAACTATAAATCTTCTTTGGACATAAACACCTTTGCACCAATACAATAAACAATAGTTATTTATCATAATGAAAGATTAATTTCTACAATAATATAAATTTTCTTTGGGACATAGACACTTCTTTGCACCAATACAATAAACCATAGTTATTTATCACAATAAAAGATTAATTTCTACAACAATATAAATCTTCTTTGGACATAGACACCTTCTTTGCACCAATACAATTAACCATAGTTATTTATCATAATGAAAGATTAATTTCTACAATAATATATTAATGAAAAAGATTAAACATAAAAGTCTATAGTAACCAGAGATGAGATGAAAAGAAAAGAGAAATGTTAGAGATAAAAGATCCTTTGAAAGATTCATGGAACGATTTAAAGAAACATAGAAGTCTGTAATAATTAGAGATGAGAAGAAAAGAGAAATGTTAGGGACAAATATCTGTTGAGAGATTAGATAAGAAGAAAAATAAATGCCAGGGAGAAACATCTGGTGAGAGATTAGATAAGAAGAAAAGAGAAATGCTAGGGAGAAACATCTGTTGAGAGATTGAATTAAATATCCCATTATGGTATAGCTGTTAGTTTCACAGAAAAACATATAAGACAAGCAAAGACTGTTTAGAGAAATGGACCAAAGTTTCTGCCGCATTTGACAAAATTTGCGGAAAATAAAGATTGGGGTCGAGTTTCATGAGTCCGCAGTAAGCCTGTTCGGGAGGAATAACAAAATTCTGAATCTCCATGGTGTTGATCAACAGTGTATGTAAAGTGAAAAATAAGCTGCTGCCGAGTGAGAATGTGATCCCAAAATCACTATTGCTGGAGAGATTGAGTGCCTGTAGATTTTCATATTAGCCACAGTAGTGGTGAAAGTTATCTCAAGATGGTGATCTGCATGTCTGAGGCAGTACACATGCGTGTGAAAAGTAGTTGATCTGTGAATTCTAGATTTGTTCTGATCAATACGTTTTAAAAGAAGTGTTGTCAGAAAAGACTGCGCTGGGGAGACTTGCAGAGAAAATCAATGGGGTAGTTTCTGGGCCTGCCAATGCAATGGAAAACCAATTAGTAGAAGCGGTCAAAACCATGATAAACCACCAAAGTCTGCCACTGTAAAGAGCTGGCTCAATCTTATTCAAAGGGATCCAAGACTGCTATTTCTTGGTCGAATTTCCTTCACTTCTGTACCGTAAGTGCAACGTAGCGTTGTCAATTTTTTGTTTAAAGTCCGTTATGGTAACATGATACTCCCCATATAACAAGGGGAAAAGTAAAGTATGGGGGTGGTGTGATAGAAAGTAAATAGAATACTATGTGGTATTGAATAAAGGGTATATACAGAATTTTTAATATTTGATATTATATTCAAATTTTATTTAGATTTCTTTGAATTGGTGTGAGATTCAACTTATTGTAATTTTTTTTTGATATTATATTCAAATTTTATTTAGATTTCTTTGAATTGGTGTGAGATTCAACTTATTCTAAATTTAGAAAGAGAGATGGAAGAGATATTTCAATTATTTTTAATAAATATAAATCAAATTTAATTATCTGATTATTATGTTAATGTAAAAACTATCTCCAACACCCCATTAATGATTACGTTATAAAATTGAAATTGAAGACAAATTGAATACATACCCATTAATGATTATCAAACACAAATTAAATACATAATATGAAACTTAACTAAACATTTTTAAAAATATTTTTTCTATCAAGCTAGATCCCATCACGTTGTGTAGTGCAGCTTCTAAGTTGAATTCCCAAATTCCATTCACAAATTCTTAAATCACAAATCCCATAAGGCCCAACTCCCAAACTAATTAGACAACCCTCCATTTTGAGCTTTTTTCTGATATTGTTCTTAAAAAAAAGGTTTGAGAAATCCCATTTCTTCATTAAATCCATTATTATTGTCAAAATCTGGTGGGTTTTCACGGATGACTATATTTGTTGATTATTTTATCTCCTCGCTTAAAAGATCGTTGACACAACTTTTGTTGCAATATTATGTTGTATGTTCAAATTTTCAGCATAGAAGCATTTAACTAGACTCTTGTTTGTTTCCTCCTTTTCTGTTTGAAGATAGTGCAATTTCAATTTGAGAATCGCCTTCTATGTTTCATATATTCATCTTATTTTTTTCCACTAAAAGTGTTGCTATCATTTCATCAAATGTTTGAGATGACATTTCACTTAGAGAAAAAACAACAATGTTATAATTTGAAAATAAATTATTTAATAAAGTTGTTTTTCATCTTCATAGTCTGCCTTAACCCCAATTTCATCTAACTACTTTTTAAAATACATGATCATTTATATGACTACATATGGATGTCTCATCATGCATTTTAAGCCTAAGTAATTCTAATTTTAAAGAAAATTTTGTGGTGTTTTAACCAAATAACTAAATTACTCTCATATTTCCCATATTTCTTTATATGATTTTCCTAAATCAACAAGATATAGTTAAAACTTTGAAAGTGCAAATCTAGTGATAGACTTAGCTTTGTCATTCGTTATTTCTCATTCAACTAAAATAACTAACTCAATTACTCCCATATTTCCCATATTTCTTTATATGATTTTCTTAAATCAACAAGATATAGTTAAAACTTTGAAAGTGCAAATCTAGTAATAGACTTAGCTTTGTCATTCTTTATTTCTCACTCAACTAATTGTTTGGAATTTGTAGGTGTTACTTTTGTGCCCTTTACTATACCCCATAAATTCTTATTTTGATCGATTTTGTAGCTGTCGCGTTCTTGTTTTTGTGACTGCTCCAGGTTCCAATATGATTTCTCCTTCCTCTTCAAGCTCTGGCAATATTGTTTGAATTGGGATTTTCTACAATTTTTGAATGAGTGGCCACACTTCTTCATCCTTCTTCCATTCATCCATTGCTTCGTTTATCCAATCTGGTTGGATAATAGAAATAGCACAAAACAATGCTTCCACATCCTCATCCTTTCTTGAGAGTGCATCTGCAACAAAAGTTTACTTCCATTTTCTATAAGAAAATATAGATAAACGTCTTAGAATTCAGCCTCTTCGAGGGAGCAACTTCCTTTACATTACACAAATGAACAATTCTTGGATGATACAAATAACAAGACCTCCTTTCTAAATATAGGAGTCTAAGGAATCATAATATAATCAGAGCCGACATAACAATAATAATGTAAGGGCACAATAATAACAATAGTGGGCTTTTATGGGGCACAATAGTAACAATATGGAAACTACATGGGTACAACAATATAATAAGGGGGTTGTACAAATAACAATAAGGGGTTACACTAGTAGTATAGGGGCCTAAAATGCCCCTCTCCTTCAAAAAGTGTTGTCCTCAACGCTTGAGTAATTCTTGATGCTTTTGTAGAATATTCTTATCTTCTCATGTGGAATCTTTAGCAGGTAAGTTCTTCCACTTGATGAGATACTTTGAAATTGATTGATTTCGTAGCTGTCGGATTCTTGTTTCTGTGACTGCTCCAAGTTCCAATATGATTTCTCCTTCCTCTTCAAGTTCTGGCAATATTGTTTGAATTGGGATCTTCTGCAACTTTTGAATGAGTGGCCACACTTCTTCATCCTTCTTCCATTCATCCCTTGCTTCATTTATCCAATCTGGTTGGATAATAAAAATAGCACAAAAGAATGCTTCCACATCCTCATCCTTTCTTGAGAGTGCATCTGCAACAAAAGTTTGCTTCCATTTTCTATAGATGATGTCAAAGTCATAACCCATCATATTTGTGACACATTTTTTCTCTTCTTCTAAAGATAATAGTTGTTCTAAATAGTATTTAAGACTATCATGATCCATTTTACCTTAAAGTGTCTTCCCATTTGGTAAGGTCGTCATTTCTTAAGTGCATGTAGTATTGCCAACATTTCCTTCTCATAAATAGTTTGCTTGCGATGTAGCAGTAAAGATACCCAATCACCTACATTAAAATATTTTTCACTACGATGTTGATCTACCTGTTGTTTCATTCGATTTTGCACCAAAGTGGCGTTATCCTTTAAAAGTTGGAGAACTTGTTGTCGATGCTTGATGTGATCTTTCACTGCTTGAACCTTTTTCTTCTTGTTATGTCCTTCTATCTTTAGAGTTTGAGGAGTGGTAATTTCCTCCAATCTTTTACAAGATATGGTTAGATTCATTTCTTAATGCTCGATGTGATCTTTCACTTCTTGAACATTTTTCTTCTTGATATGTCCTTTTATCTTGATAGTTTGAGGAATGGTAATTCCAACCAATGAATTACAAGATATGGTTGGATTCATTTCTTCTTTATCGATGTGATCTTTCACTTCGTGCACCTTTTTCTTCTTGATATGTCCTTCTATCTGGGGTTGGGTCCTGGTGTATATCCTCTTCTTTTGATGTTTCTTGATCATTTTCTTCCTCCTTTTCATACTCTATGTAAAATAATTTCTTCTCAGCACACTTATGACCTTTAGTGCATTTTCTATCACAATTGTAACAAAGCCCTTTTTCTCTTTTTTCTTCAAATTGTTCTAGTGCAACCCTTGTAGGTTGTGGAAGGCTAGGAGAAACAACACTTCCATCTTTATAGTTGTGAGGGGTAGACTTCCTCGTTGCCATAATTTTACTTTACAGTATGTAACAAAAACTTTTACTCTTTCCAATTGTTGTGGTGTTGCTCTAAAGAAGGTGTTGCTCTTTGTATCCTCATAATGTGTTATCATTTCCTCCGTTAAAATTGACCACGTAACAAGTTGTTTACGAGAAAAAATCCCTTTATACCATAAAAATTGATCTGGTTCTAAATATGAAGATGCAATACATACCTTTTGTAACAGTGGTACACCATGTAGATCAAAATATTGCTCCATCTGAAGTATCCAATTTACCGGATCCTTGCCATCAAACTTCTTCATCTTGCTTTTTCTAGATTTTAGGAGCTTGATCTTGAGACGATTGTAACTCTGTACTTCCGGATCTTTAAGTTATGAAATTTCGACCTACAGTAACCCTCTACGTCCTCTTTCAAATGCCACCAATCTAATCAAAAATGGATTCTCCAAGGAAGAGTTATGCCAAATCTCCCACAGTGACCTGATTATAGACTAGTTCAGTAGAGCGAACTTGTACGTCGTGCCACATGTCACTGTTTAGACCTTTGGCTCTGAAAAATATATACAAGAAACTACAGTCCATCCTCTTTTTGTACCTTCTTATGAAATTTCAATCCGATGCTTAGAGAGAAATTTATGACGATTTTCCCCAGGTCACCTGTTTGGAATGTAATTTAGGAGTCTACAAAAAGACCAACTTCCTCAGATCATATCTCTGAAAATATAGCGCAAAAAGCTCTGAAATTCGGATCCAAGGTTCAGTGCGATTTCGTCTCAAATGGTTTTTTTTTTTCTTCTGAAACGTCACCAAAAAAAAAAAAGTTATAGCGAAAATGTCATGATGGCCTATTTGGAGCAGTGAAACCCTAGAATCCAAAGCTCTAATACCAAATGTTATGAAACCAGGTCACAAAAAGATAGAAAAGATAGATAAACGCCATAGAATTCAACCTCTTCGAGGGGGCAACCTCCTTTACATAACACAAATGAACAATTCTTGGATGATACAAATGACAAGACCTCCTTTCTATATATAGGAGTCTAAGGAGTCATAATATAATCAAAGCCGACATAACAATAATAATGTAAGGGCACAATAATAACAATAGTGGGCTTCTATGGGGCACAATAGTAACAATATGGGGACTACATGGGTACAACAATATAATAATTGGGTTGTACTAATAACAATAAGGGGTTACATTAGCAGTATAGGGGCCTAACATAGGTGTTGCTTTTGTGCCCATTACTATACCCCATAAATTCTTATTCGTTAAAATTACATTTGTATTTTACCTTTCAAATATGGAAATTGAGACCATTAAATTTTTCTAAAGTTGTTAACTAACTCCATGTTCAAAAGAAACTTCAAAACAGTTACTTTATCATTAACTTCAAACCAAGGTTGTGATTCACTTTCAAAATGCTCTCCTTGCTCTCCTCGCTCAGAAGCAATTAATGATTCTTAAATATTGCAACCTTTACACAATAGTCTTGTTAATTTTTAGATTGTTTTATGTTGTATCAATTACTTTAGCCCAATTCCAAAATTCAATTAGCAATATTTCCAGTTACAATTAGTATTTCCATTCATCAACAGCAATTGAAGATAGAACAATATATGTAATGACAAAGAAGCCAATTAGCACATCAACAAGAGACACCAAATTTGGTCAAAGACCAGGGAAAAACCCCACTAGGGTGAAAACCCTTTGAAATTATTCTTTTATTAGATTGTCATAAAATGTTCAGTAGAGAGCACAATGATCCCAATACAATATGATCAGCAATGCAACCCAACAACTTCGAAAACCAGTTTACAGTGGCAAAATATATCAGAGACAACTTGATTCAGACTTCAGACAACTTCAAAAAACTTTGGATGATGGTCAACTGTAGTCAAACCCCTGGACACTCCCTTCAAGTTAGCATGTGAGTGTTTGTAGCTCCCAGACGCTCCCTTTGCCTTAGCATCCATACGTTTGTGGATGAGATTTCCATGTGCTTTGTATGCATTTGAAATAGACACCCTAATTTTTGTGTGAACTTCAGATATGTGACTTCGGACCCCTGTATGACCTTTCCTCCACCAATCTTGTCAAACCAAATCAATTCGAAGAGAAGAAGATGCTTGGATGTGATTATGTCCAAATGAACTTCTAGGTCACTTGTATTTATAGGCTTCTGGGGGGGTCCAACAATGTCCATTTGATGTTGAGGCCGACCTGTCCAAGTGTGCATGAGAGTGAAGCCAACATGAACCAATATCCATGAGTGGGTGCACAAAATCAAAAACCAACTTCTTCTTGTCTAAACGAGGTGATCTTTAAGTCGATTTCAGTCCTCTCGAAAAGAGAAACTCAATGTCATCATCATCACCATCAAATGAGTAGTCCAAAGTTGAATTTGACCGCGATTGCATATTTTTAACACTCCCTCTCAGCTAGGGACACTGCCACCTATAAAACTTGTTCATCGATCAATGTCTCATCCTGTCATCATGTGTACAAATATGCTCAACTCTATTTGTTGAAAAATTCTCGAATCTAAAGAAGAAGTATGAGGAGAAAAAGCTACCACCCTATATCAATGGGATACAACCTGGAATATCTGTCAGCAGGTTATTACCCAGAAATATGTCATCGAGATATTACCCGGAAATATCATGGGGGAGCTACAACTCATCCCATATCGAGCAATATGTGATGTAGGGGAGCTACTACTCAACCCATCTTATTTCCTACCGATCTTCCCAACAATGACCTTTAAGAGTCATGTGGTAGAAAATAAGCATCATAATCCTGGCTTGGGTGAGATACCCGACTTACCAAAGGTAAGGATCTCATGCCCCCAAGCCTCCTCACTTGTTGGCCAGACGGGGAGGGATAATCCCAACAAGCCCAACTTGTGGGTATGATGCCAACTAGGGTATACTCTGCAAAGACCAAAATAGGGTGAGCTACTACTCCAACCCTATGGGTAACAGATAGGGGTGATACCCTATTGTCTAGAGTTCCCTCAACCCTAGAAGCCCTCTACCTCAATTCTTCACCTTGGGAGCTTAGATAGGGGGGAATAGTATGGCTCAATGTCCTCGATTAGTGGTGCCCCTTATCAAAAGGGGTCACATCCAACAGTCCAAGCTGCTCTCTGGAGACCAAGAACTTCCCTTTCGGCAAACCCTTAGTGAGAATATTTGTAACTTATTCATCTGTTGATATGTGAGGGAGTCAAACGACTCCTCTTTGCACCATGTCTCAAATGAAGTGATATTGGATATCTATGTGCTTGGACTTGTCATGAACCAGGAGATTCTCTATTAGACAGATCCCACTCTTTTTGTCGCAATATATCATTGTAGTGTCTAGGACCTACTCAAATATCTCTCCAAAGAGCTACCTCAACAAACTACTTCACAACTAGCCATGCTAGTGGCAATATATCTTGCCTCGGCAGTACTCAATGCTATGAACATCTACTTCCTACTCATAAAAGATATCATGGCAGATCCAAGACTAAAACAACATCTTGATGTACTCTTCCTGTTGATAACATTTCCCACCTAGACAACATCGATGTATCCATAAGTTGAACATCTCCGATAGAGCATCTCAGACTAAGTGTAATCGTCCCTTGAAAATATCTCAAAATGTATTTGGCAGCGGTCCAATGTGCATGGAGAGGATCAGTCATGAATTGACTCAACGTGTTCACTACATAGCATATGTCTGGACACGTGTTCACAAGGAACATCAGAGCCCCAATCAACTGTCTATACTCGGATGGATTTGCCAAATCGGGTCATGTAGCTTCTCCACATAACTTCTTAAAGTTCATTTCCATTGGTGTGGGGCGGGATTTTCATTCTATCATTCCAAATCCTTACAACAACTTCACACACATATTTTCTTTCTGAAAGGAAAATCTCACTGGGCCTTTTCCACACCTCAAGGCCTAGAAAATAGTGCATGAGTCCAAGGTCATTCATCTTGAATTCAGAGGATATATCCCTCTTACACTCGATCATCATAGGCTCACTACCTATCAGGAATAGATCGTCAACATATTAAACCAAAATCAGTGGCATACCTTGGACTACCTTGAAGTAGAGGTTGGGATCAGCATTGCTTCTTGTGAATCCCAGCTTCACCAAATCACTATCTACGCAGGCATACCATGCTCTTGGGGCTTGCTTCAAACCATAAAATGCCTTCTTCAATCTACAAATGTGTGTCTTTCGATCTTCTACTTCAAATCCCTGTGGTCACTCAACGTATACTTCTTCTTGTAGCATGCCATGGAGGAATGTGGTCTTTACTTCCATCTGATGAAGGGTCCATCCTTGACTTGCGACAAGAGAAAATATCGAACGAATGGTTGTATATCGAGCCACAGGTGAAAATATATCATCATAATATTCTCCCTCTTTCTGGGAGAATCCTCGAGCCACGAACCTCACCTTGTATTTTTCAATGCTATCAATTCCATGCTTGATCTTGAATATCCACTTCGAAGTTACCACGGATTTCCCCTTCGGTCTTGGCATGATATCCCATACATAATTCTTCATAATAGATTCATATTCCTCTGCCATAACATCTTTCCAAACTTGTTCTTTTACAGTTTCTTCTAATGTGGAAGGTTCGGCTTGAATCATAGTGCTCATGGTTACAACATATCCCTGGTACATGCATGGCTTCTTCCTTTCTCTAAATGATCTTTGAATGGGCACATGACTATCAGCATCCTAATGAGTGTCACGGAGCCAAAGTCGTCTCTTCCTAATAGGAGGACTACTAGGAGAATAATCTAAGGGATCCATGGGCTCCATGGGATCATCAACAATATCAATCTCGGATTCAAGCACAGACGGGCCATCCAAGATATCCATATCACCATTCTTCTCGGGGGGAGGAGGTAGAGGAAGGTCTCTTGCTTTTCCAAGAGTGACATCTTCATTGAATGTAACATCCCTACTAATTTCGACCTTCCTTTGACCAGGAATATATATTCTAAATGCTTTAGAATTTTCACAATACCCAGTAAACGTGCATTTTCTTCTTGTCACTTCCAATTTGTTCATTTTGTCCTTCAGCACATGGAAATATACGGGACATCCAAATATGCGGAGATAACTAATGTCGAGCTTCACGCCTGTAAATAATTCTTCGGGAGTTTTGTTTTCCAAAGCTTGATGAGGCAGCGTGTTTTGAACATATACAGAGCATGTGAAGCTTCGGCCCAAAGAAATTTAGGCAACTTTTGATCATGTAGCATCACTCAAGTGGCTTCTACTATAGACTTGTTCTTCCTTTCAGCTAGACCATTTTGTTCATGAGTATATGACACAATTGTTTCCTTCTTGACACCTTCCTTTTTACAAAAGTCAATGAATTCATTTGACATGTATTCTCCACCATTATCGGACTTGAATATTTTGATCTTCTTCCCAGTTTGATTTTCGACCAGTGCTTTGAACTCCCTAAATGTTTCGAAGGCTTCATCCTTACGCTTCAAATAGTATATCCATGGCTTCCTAGAAAAGTCATCAATGAATGTGATGTAGTAGAGATATGCATCGTTCCACATATCGGAATGAATGAGATGGAGGGATATCAGTGGTCTTGTTTTCACTAGAGAGGAATGGTCCCCTTGTCATTTTTCCACTAGCACATCCCAGACATACTCCATCATGTTGAGCTTGAACCTTTGGAATCCCTCAAACCAAGTTCTCCAAATTTGAAAGAGCATCATAATGAATATGAGCCAACCTTTTGTGCCATAATTCGCTTAGATGATTTGTATTATGAACCAATGCTAGTAGTGGTCTTCCAGTGACCTTGTAGAGTCCTTCATATCTTGTTCCCAGTGTGAATGCATCTCTCATAAGTGATCCAATAGGCCAAGTAAGAACCTTTCATTTGATGAAAGCAACCCTCATCCCTTTGTCTTCCAAAGCGGATATTGATACCAAATTCTTCTTTAACCCGGGCACATACATTACATCATGCAGTACAATAGATTCCCCATAATACAAATGAAATTTGACGGATCCAAAACCTTTAACAGGATGAGTGGAGTTGTCTCCAAGAACAATTTTCAAATTTGACTCCCTCTCTACTAAATTAGAAAGAACTTCCTTGTAACCAGAGAAGTGATGAGTGTCCCCACTATCAACCAACCAACTATCCCATGAATTCAGAGGAGATGAACTAGTAAGAGCAGAAATAAGAATATATTCAGATTGATTTGCAACATTACTTTCATACCTGGAGAATTTTGACTTCTTTTGTGGACGACAATCTTCTTCATGGTCACTTAGAGCATCTTTTCTTCTTCTATCATTTCTTCCATTGTGGTCATTCCTTCGGTCATCTCTCCTTATTTGATCATTGAACTTCTTGTTGTTGCTTCTAGTATTATAACATGGTCCATTGTTCTTCTCGGGGCAATCTCGAGCATAGCGCCCTTTCTTATGACAATTGTAGCATTCAGTGTTCACATATTCCTTTCTTCCACCAAAATTTTGAGGAGATTTTCTTGAATTTGATGGACCTCTTTTCCCTTCACTCTTATTCTTGTCATGAGTGATGTATGCAGCGGGTTCTCCTTCTTCGTGCTTTTGAATCCTTCCTCTTGCTATCATCCTTGACTCTTCTTGAGTGAGCTTTCCAACAATTTCATCAAATGAAGTGATGACATTTGTGTTTCTTATAGTAGTGATGAATGTTTCCCAGATAGGAGGGAGACCTCTTAGAGTCACAACCACCAGTGCCCTGTCAGGCACAACTTCTCCAACTCTTTGCAATTGATCTCTAATAGGAGATATCCTCAATATGTAGGATTGTATGGACTCTCCTTTGTTCATCTTGGTGTCTTTGAGTTGATCTTTCAAGGTGAGGATTTCATTCAAATTATTGACCTCATACATGTCGGCTACCTTATCATACATTTCTTTAGACCTTCTCATGTTTCTAACATATGTAATTAGATTATCTTGTAACCCATCAACTATAATTTGTTTTTCTTTCAACTCACATTTCTTGTGCTTGTTCATGGCAGCAGCAGATGCATTCTCCGGAGGCTCAGGTACCTTTCCTTGAATGTAGTCCTAAACATCATTGTTATCAGCTATGATCTCCAACCTAACTTTCCATACAACAAAGTTAGATTAGTCACCCAACTTCTCATCACTCTTGAAGTAGGAAGTCATCTTGACTTTGACTAGAACAGTTCTTTCAACTTTCCAAAGATGAGCGTTGCAAGGCTAGTCTCTTTTTGGGCTTGTCCCTCACGTTAGCTCTAATACCATGTTAATTTTCAGATTGTTCTATGTTGTATCAATTACTTTAGCCCAATTCCAAACTTCAATTAGCAATATTTCCAATTACAATTAGTCTTTCCATTCATCAATAGTAATTGAAGATAGAACAATCTATGCAATGACAAAGAAGACAATCAACACATCAACAATAGACACCAGATTTGGTCAAAGACCAGGGAAAAACCCCACTAGGGGGAAAACCCTTTGAAATTTTTCTTTTATTAGATTGTCATAAAAAATGTTCAACAGAGAGTACAATGATCCCAATACAATATGATCAGCAATACAACCCAACAACTTTAGAAACCAATTTACAGTGGCAGAATATACCATAGACAACTTAATTCATACTTTAGACAGCTTCAGAAAACTTAGGATGATGGTCAATTGTAGTCAAACCCCTGGACACTCCCTTTAGGTTACCATGTGAGCCTCTGGAGCTCCCAGACGCACCCTTGGCCTCAGCATGCATACGTCTGTGGACGAGATTTCCCTTTGATGTGCATGCGTTGGGAAAAGAAACCCCAATTTTTGTGCAAAATTCAGATCTGTGACTTCAAACCCATGTACAACCTCTCCTCTGTCTATCTTGTTGAACCAAATCAAATAGAAGAGAAGGAGATGCTTGGATGTGATGATGTCCAAATGGGCTTCTAGGTCACTTGTATTTATAGGCTTCTAGCGGTGTCCAACAATGTCCATTTGATGTTGAGGCCGACCTGTCCAAGTGTGCATGAGAGTGAAGCCGACGTGATCCAATATCAATGAGTGGGTGCACAAAGTCAAAAACCAACTTCTGCTTGTCAGAACAAGGTGATCTTTAGGTTGATTTTGGTCCTCTCAAAAAGATGAACTCAATGCCATCATCATCTCCATCAAATGAATAGTCCAAAGTGTAATTTGACCACGGTTGCATATTTTTAACAAGTCTAATCTCAATTTTCTCTATGCAATGGGCTTCAGCTCCACAACAATAAGCTCAACAACATGCTCCACACATTTACTTGGCAAAATATTTCTTCAGTGTGTCGCAGTGTTTAGCATCATGTAGTTCCACACACATTGTCCAATCAAGACAGCCTCTCTTGACCTTCCACACCACTTCACTCCTCATTGCATAACACGTACCCTAAGTCAAAAAATAGAAAACTTTCCTCTCTTTTTGAAAAATAGCTCTCATGCCTTCTCATACGAAGAAACTAAACATGATATATAAAAAAATTGAATATAAGATGCACAAAATACTTACACTTGATATTATATTTAAACTGATATAAATACAATAGGTTTATATATAGCTCTCTAAGTTATTGTGAATTCCAATTTATTCCAAATTTAGAAAAAGAAATTGAAAAAATATCTCAACTATCTCTAACCAATCCATATCATATCCAATTATTTGATTGTTACATTAGTGTAAACATTAACTTCAATAATGATAAAAAAATCCAACCATTGCAAAAAGGGAGTTATAAAGAGACATTTGAGTTAAAGTGATAATGAACTCCAAAGTTTACTGAGTGGTATGTTTTAAATCCATTCATTGATAACTATAAGGGGGATCACTATTAAAAAAGGAAAAGTTTGGTAAAAGGACAGGATTATTATAAGAAGAAAAGTTTAGATTAGTGTTATTAAGTTGTAAGACGAAAAATCACTATGCAAAGTTCATATAATGGGAATTTGAAAATGGTCTGGGAATTGGAAATTGGTCAAATCTTATAGCGAAGTTCACGTTAAGTTGAGGTGGAGGGCAAAAATATCATGCAAAGTTCATATAATGGGAATTTGAAAATGGTCAAATTTTATAATGAAGTTCAAGTTAAGTTGAGGTGTAGGGTAAATGTTAATGTAAGAGAAAACATACATAAGTGGAATTAAAATGGAATTAAAGTGAATTGAAAGTCAAATAAAGGGATTCAAAATTAAACATAAAATTAAACATTTATTTGGGTAAGAAAGTTGAATCTTATTAATGTCAAAGTTAAGTTATATCAAATTATGACAGTGGTATGTTAATTAAGTTTTCCAAACTCAAAGTTAGATATGTTTAGTCAGATATGTTTTGTTGGGATTTAAACCATTTTAATAAAAATTATATTATATTTTTTTATGAGTAGTTTAAGTAGGCTATAATTTTTTCTGAAAATATAGATTTTTCCAGCAAATTTTGGAAAAATCCAGTTGAAATTTTTGGAAATCCAGGTTATCGCTGTCAAATTATAAAATTTTAGGTGCTTTGGTGTTAAATCTATTCCTACCTCCAAATTCTAAATTGGAACACTTCCGAATCAAGATTTTGCAAAATAAAAAACCTCTGGTGAAAAATTTACCATCCGGCAAAAGTGTCACCTCGTTAGACAAAGTCTTTTTATACCTATAATTGCAAGAGGATAGACTTTTAAATGTGAAGAAATGAAATAAAAGAGAAGAGAAAAGAAAACCAAAATAATAATAAAAATTCAAAGTAAAAAAGAATAAAGAGAATGAAACAACATAAAAAAGATTATAGAACCGGGAAAAAAAAAAAAAGGAAAGGAAAGAAAAAATGAAAACAGTGAAAATGCAAAATGGAAGCTAAAAATAAATAGTATCATACAATCTTATAACTTTTGGATCTGGACACTAGCTTTCTGTATAGCTCAGCTAACACTTTCCAGAACATTTATGGCACCATGTATGCTCAATATAAAACCAGTGAAGAAACTAATTCACATTTAGATTATAAAATAGATTTATGTCTTAAGCAGACTATGAGAATCAACTCCAGAAGCCTGACTTATGTTTTAAACAGTTTTAAGGTTCCTATTGTCGTGACCTTTCTGTCCATATAGGTTCGACAGACAGCTAGAAGTCCCATCCAAGATCTTTATGTATAGAAAGCTTTCCAACCTAGTAATATGATAATATAAGGTTGTTATGCTCCTCTTAGTAAATTGGAATATGCCTTCAACTAAACTGAAGGGAATATTTGATTAAAAATAATATTTTGCCTTTCACCAATTTGAAATGGAAGCCAAAGAGGAAAATAATAATTCTATGTATATCATTTCATAGTAGAAAATGCAGACTTATAAAGGGAAAAAAAAAACGTTAGGCCAAATAAATTGTAAAGTTGTTAACGGAACATATATCAAAAACTTCGTTTTCAAATAGATATCAGAATCCTAGTATGATGAAGGATGCAGAAATAAAATAAAATAAAATAAATCTTTGAAAGATTTTATTTTATTTTCAAAGTACTTGCTTATTGATGATTAGGTAAGACTTAAGTTTTGTAAAGTTTTCACAAAAATTTTACTGATTACTTTGTTACCCACCACCACTAGGTGACCTTTATAGGAGAATTTTTCTCTTAAGATTTGTCCTCAGCCGATAGGCAACAGCCCCTCGCAACGATTCGATAGCTCGATATGGTACCATTCTCTGTTGCCTGAGCCAGTTGTTGTGTACCATTGTCCATCTGTCATGATTGTTTGTTTGAAAGTGGGCCATCCAACCTCGAAGGTATGAGTTTTCATTATGTAATTGGGTGTTTATGCTTGCTTTTCTTGGGCATACTTGGGCATGGATCACTGGGAGACTTGGAATAGGTAAGGGCTTTGATTATACTCTTTTTCCCTTACCTCATCCTAGAGGTTAATCTTGTATCCTATTCACATGGGATCTCCTTTATTGGTTACTAGCTTTAGGAGTGGCACTACATGTTAAACCTTGATTTTGGTTGTGTGGTCCCACTTCCCGATATACCATATCTCACTCCCCTTTGCTCATTACAAGCCCTTTTCTCATTTTCCCCATCTGGGTCCACATTTGTCCATTGGGTCCACAAGGTGTTACCTACCTTTCCCCTTGTCCACACCTTGGGTTGGGCCTGGAATGATGCCCCGAAGATTGATGCAGCTAAAAAAAAAGATAAAAGCATAATATGGCCACACACAACAAGGAATGTACCACAAAACGCAAAAGATGGCCAAGACAATAAAATTTAGCATGTGAACAAAAACCAAACATGAGCTCTATCCCCTATCATTATAGCCATCACCCTGGTTCCTAGGGCTTCTATGAGTGCCCCCTGCATCATTAAGGAACCCATGAATGTCCCAACTCCCAACCCCTAGTGGGTGATGAATCACCCTACCATAAGGGGGTAATCACTGCTACATCTTATACATCATGTTCTCATCCCCTTGAGCCCCAAGCAATAAAATGAAGAAAAATCAATAAAAAACAAAGGAAAAATGAAGAAGGGTGGAAAAACAAAAGTCGGAGTAACTCATGTACCACGATTGCTTCCTCCTTACATTCATACACCCAAGATATGGGCCTCCTTAGTCATAGCTACCCTTGCACCATGGCATGTGGCTTGGAGGCTTTCCTTTGTCCCCACTTCATTCCATCATTATTTCACATGACACCTGCCACTTAATGGGCATACCTAGGACCTGTCATTCCCTTAGAGTTTGAAACCACCTAATATGTTAATTTTAGGTATGTTCTATGCTAGAGCAATTTATTTCAATATATTTTCCACATTAGCAATCACATCAGCATAAAGTAAATTGTAGATAGAACATAAATATAAATCGTAGAAAACAAGGCAAGACAAGAGGACACAAGATGTGGCGCTAGCCAGGGACAAACCTCAATGTGGGGAAACCCTTAATCAAAGTTCAGTAGAGAAAGTGAGAGAGATAGTACATTTGCAATAGAAGTCAATCACTTTGACTTTTGATATCGACATGAGATCAGTTGAAAACATATTGCTTCAACTGATTCTCTAAGGTGACTCGTTCACCTATCATAGTGTTGCAAATCGTCTATTTGCTACACATTACCGTGTGACACCTTGCTGTACTGTCACATGTGTTGAACCTTGATGACTGAGTTGCTCTCATCTTCATGCTGCTCATCATGTTGCATCTTCCATGGTCTTATTCATCATCAAGTTGCCCATGCTCATGATCTCATTCATCATTATGTTGCCCATGCTCATATCATCATGCATCATTATGCTGCCCGTGCTCATATCATCATGCTGCTTATTATGTTGCCCATGATCTCATACATCATGCTGCCTTCCTTCGAAGACAGATGCTCCAACTGTTTCGGCAATTCTTAGTAGTTCCGGCTTTTCCGACAATTCTAACTTTTCCAGCTTTTCCGGCAGTTCCGGATTTTCCAATTTTTCTAGATTTTCTAGCTTTTCCGATATTTCCGGAGTTTCCGGCGTTTCCAGCTTTTCTGGTTTTTCCTTAGGATCTCTCCTCCTACTAAAACCCAAAGACAAGTAGAGAGATGAAGAAATCGAAGTGTGTGTAGAAATGACTTGAAGTCCTCTTCTATTTATACTAAAACATAGAGGTTGAATAGACATGACTGTTGGGCTTCTCAGCCTACATAAGTTGTTGGTCGACTTAACAATTTGTACATAACATAAATAAATTCATAACTTCATAAATACTTATTGAAATCGGATGATCTTTAGATCAATCCTACACTTCTCAATGAGATGGATCCAATAAAAATATCAGTTGTCATAAATAATATGACCCACATGGAGTTTGGCCCTAGTTGCCAATTTTAACATAATAGGGTCCCCCGATAACCAACCTCTCTTTCCAAGGAAGGAAACACTTGGGCATGTCCAAAGCCCCAAATTTGGAAGGGAAACTCACTATGAAGTGTCCACTTCTACCCTTGATTAGCAAACTTATCTACTCAATTACACTAATGAATCACTGTCTTGGAAGGTCAGACACATTAGATCTTATACAAGATTGCAGGTGGGCTTTCAACTTGGAAATGGTCTCCCTATATGGGATGTGAGCGTTCTAGAGGTTGACAATGGCATTTGTAGGGTGAGTGATGAGAGCCATGGGCCTCCATCCATGCAGAGTATTGATTGCCATACCATGGGCTTCTTTTATTGCTTGCTCGTGCCCTAGTTATTCAGAGATGGTTATACACAAGGACCATGTTACTTAGCCAGCTACACATTGCACCCAAAACTTGGTAATTGATCCAAGGCCTAGAGGAGGTTATGTCTTTCCTAGGGAGACATGGGAGGGGAAGTGCCATTGATGGAGCATCGACTTGACCTTGAACCACTTGGAGACCCATGAGACCCATTTGGAGCCCACAGTGCCCAAATAGGGGTTTGGAGATGTTTTGCAGCATATGGAGGGCATCCGCCTCTTCATCATTTTTTAGGCCTCACTCTCATCCTTAGCACATGAGGCCTCAAGGCTAGCATTGAAGAGCACCTCGCATTGATGACGTGAGCTAAAAGGAGAAATTAAATAACGATTAACATTTAAGCTATCTTGGTTGGCTTGTAACAAAGGGTTTGTTACCTTATTTTGACACTTTAGGGGCTTACTCATTAGAAATTCAAACTACTAGCTCTTGTATAAATACATGACACTTAGTCTCGTTGGCCTAAGAAGACAATTCAGACCTGCAATTTGTGGAATATTTTGTTCTATGAATGAATTTTGATGTTTGGATATTTCACTATCTCTCTTGGAGCTTCTTTTTGGCATGTTGATGGATAGATATATTCGTCATTGTCTTGTAGGTGGGGTATTTAATGTTATATTTATGATTTGGTGGATGTCTAATGCATGGAATATTGTCTCATAGTTATTAATGTGCCCTAATTGATGAAGTATTGCTTAAACATTGAAACTATTTGGAATTTTGCGTGTGTTATTTAGAGATATTGAATGAATGAATGTTCCTAAGGGAAATGATGCATTTGTATTCCTTGAAACTACATTAATAAATTGCCATCGAAGTGTAAATATCTAGAAGTATTGTGTAGCTGCTTTATTAGGGCTAATGAAGTTGCTTCTTGGTCTCCTTGAAGAGCAAGGTGTCCATATTGGAATCTTTCATGATCCCTAACTTCCCAAAGGTCTTAAATCCAAGGTGATCAGTCTCAAATTGATAAACCATCTTTCTTTCACCTCCTTCTCACATTTCTTCTTCGTCCCTTTAAGGACAAGGAGGCCTCTCCAAGGCTTCGTACGAATTCCCAAAGAGGAGATTTTAAATTTCGTTTGGATAAGATCCTTCCTTAGTATCTCCTTTAGGCATCCTCAAGTTTTGAGAGAATTCCGATGGTGGAATCTCCATAAAATTGATGCCCTAGCCTTCACACCAAGTAGGAACCCTAGAAGCTAATCCTTCAACTTGAGGATTTCTTCAAGGCTTGTGCTTTAGTTCTTGTTGAAGTATATCATTTGTAGCCTTTTCTCTCATCTACCTTGACCTTAGATGAACTCATATCTTGCTAGATCTCTCAACCCTAGGTCACCTATAGTTTTCTTTTCAAGGAGGGGTTTTTCGTGAACAGACTTACAAGCTTCTCTCAAAGTTCACACTCCATAGAATGAGCCACCTTGCCTCACTCCAAGCCTATTATAGATACATCTATGACTAGTGAGGAGTCTATCATAGATACATCCATCACTAGCGAGGAATATTGAGATTCCTCTTGTTAGTTAAAATCCGAGAATAGAAGGGGACTTAGGCTGTGATGACTTGGTTGTGCCCTCTAGCTCTTGCCTCTTTAGAAGGTCTGCTAGCTTGTGCAGCAACATATTGTTGACATTATGACACAGGTTTGGCACTATGACACAGGTGTTGTCCTTGATGGCAACTCACTCAGATGACATATCACAGTTCAGGCTCTTAGAATAAAAGAAAAAGAGATATACGAAGTTTCCACTTAAACAAGTCGCGTATACACGCGGGATCGCTGATCGAAAGTCACTTATGCATATGCACGCACTTTCATGCACAAAAAAGCACGTACATGTGGGAAAACTCATTTTTAGTCCATGGTATTTAGTCCCTGGTATTTGGACCTATGGTTTTGGACCATGGTATCGCATCCAAAGTGTTGAACCCAGGTATTGGGTCCCAAGTATTGGTTCTAAGTGGTTTTGGACCATGATATTGAGTAAGGCCTAAAACTATAAAAGGGGAAGCAGATCATTAGGCAAAGGCATTCACTCAAGAATTAAATATCTTATGAAGAGCAAGATCTAGAACACTGGTCATTGGGTTATGGTGCATAGCTGGATCTGAACCAAGGAGGAACCTGAGTGCTAGAAGAAGGATAAGTTCTATTGATAGGTCAAGATCTTAAGGCTTGAATAGTACTATCTTTGTGTGATTTTGATCTGTTATATGTGGCGCATGACTTGATCTATAAATCTGATAATCTGGGTATAACTGATGTCTGAATATTTGAAAAGGGAAAATTGTCTTTTATAGATCTGTACGCAGGTTCGGCACTGCAAAAGTGCATATACACGCTGGTTCAATAATTCAAAACAACGTATACACTGGTTTGCCTTAATACAGAAGCGTATGCACGCAGGTTCTTCATCTTGAAGTAGCGTACGTCTAATAAAATATGTTTTAGCTACTTCTGTTTATTGCTGCAGTATTCTGGGTTCAGGATTGGTGTTTGGTTATTGTTACTGTATTCTGATTACAGCATTCAGAGAAGTGATTGTTTGATTTAGTTTTGGTTGGTGCAAAGGGGATTGGTTGATGCAGATACAATTGATGTTTGATTGATGTTATTGATGGATCTAGTCTAAAAATTTATGAAACGTGGTCCCTGGAAGAAAAGAGAATGTTGTCGCCTTCTGTAGGTCAGCACCTATGTACTAGTACATCAGCTAATACAAGAGTTAAGGGGGTTGTAGCTCCCTTCTAGGAGAAGCTGGAGAATGAGAGAAGGTTGTATCCTTTTGCAGGTAGAAGCCTGCGTACTGGTATAAGACTGCACCAGTACAAAAATATTGTAAAAAGAAAAATATTTTTAAAAGAAGATAGAGACGAATTGCAGTAGGTGGTTTTCACCCACATTGGGTTTCCACCTTATATCTTATGTTCATGTGTGTGATGATCTGTTCTATTTTACTGCCCCTGTTTACTGTTTATATGGTTAATGAAGTTTTGATGCACTGAGTGAAGATCAACATATAGTGGATTAAATGAATCATAAGTTTACTAGATATACGCTAGTTGCATTAAACACAATTGCGTGTACACGCGGGGTTGCCTTAATCGAAGTAGCGTATGTGAATCTGATTATGGAAATGAAAAATTTAGTGTTTTGTCAATACTGATTCACCCCGCCCCCCCTCTCAGTATTATTTTCCAACAATTGGTATCAGAGCCAGGTCCTTCAGAAGAAGTTTGATCGCTTGAAGGAAGAACTATCATCATGAGCAACTACAAAAGGGAGGCATCCATCAGGCCACCAATCTTTGATGGAAGCAGCTTCGTCTATTGGAAGGTAAGAACCACAGCCTATCTTCAATCTCTTGGTGTAGAAGTTTGGGATATCGTGGAAGGAGGATACACATTCCCATCAGCGACTCTTACATATACAGCTGGTAAAAAGCAGTATGAAACAAATGCAAATGTTGTCAATACTCTATTGGGGAGTCTATCTCAATCAGAATTCGTCAAGGTTATGCAGCTCAAAACCGCCAAAGAAATATGGGACAAGATCATTCTAAGCTATGAAAGAGACGATCAGGTAAAACGTGCAAAACTACAATCTCTCGGAATTCAATATGAAACTCTCATAATGCACAATGATGAAAGTGTGGCTAATTATTTCTTCCGTATAGATGAGATTGTTAATCGCATGAAAAACTTGGGTGAAGAGATAAAATAAGTTACTTTAGTTGAAAAGGTATTAAGATCTTTGTCTTCTAAGTTTGAATCAAAAGTTTCTGCCATAGAAAAAAAGCATAATCTTCAGAGTATTACCATGTCACAGCTGCACGGAATCATAACTGCCTTCGAAATGAGAAAAGGGGGTCCATCAAACATTAGAGAAGCCGCATTCAAAACTTCAAAAGGAGAATACAATGAGTCAGGACATACGTCAGAAGGAGAAGAAGAATCAAACTTTGTCGAGAACTTTCAACGGGGCTCTGGAAGATTCAGAGGTAAGCTACCTTTCAAATGCTTTGCTTGTGGGAGAATCGGTCACTATGCAGCCAAATGTCCTCATAAAGATAAATATGATAAAGCTAAGGAACCAGTTAAATGAAACAGAAAACAGAATGTAAGTAGGAAGAGGTATTATACACATGAAGACAGCGATGGACTTTCAAATAGTGATGAAGATGAACATGGTAATGATTATAGGCTTTTGATGGCTTTCGAAGATGATGATTTCTTGGATGTTATAGATGAAGATGATCTCTATGAAGAAATTTCTAAACTTAAAATTGGTTTAGAAGAAAAAAGTATGATCATAGATACTCTAACATTCCAACTTGCTGAAAGAGAAACACAAGGAAAAGTTAGAATGTGAAATTGTGGGACTCTGAAAAGATATTGAGAAAACAAAAGCTCTTAATCTTAGATTTGCTAAAAGATCTGAAACTTTAGATGAGATTATCAAAGTGCAGTGTTCTCCTCTAATCATGGATATACTGAAGAAGCATCTCAAGCACAGAAGCCATCCACCTCCAAAAGTTATCTTGATGCAACAAGGAGAAGTGAACAGGTTGACAATCGTCAGCAAAGGCCTAAAACAGATGACCAAGTAAATAGGGGTCAATATACTTCAAGGATGAACAAAAGCTACAACCAACCACAGGTAAATCATTCTCAATTTGCCTCAAGAATGAATGTCAATGGAAACTACAATCACCTGGACGGTAGATTTGATAATCGTAGGAAGTTCTTTAATGGTCAATGTTTTTCATGTCATAACTTAGGACACAAAGTTGCTCAATGTGTTGCCTACAAGACCATCATGACTCGAAAAGCACAAAATCAAAGGAGTGTGACTGGGATCATGAAGAGGACCTACAATAACTTTTCTGCTCTTGAAAATGAAATAAAATGCTCTATTTGTAACAACTTCGGTCATGAAAATTCTGAATGCAAAAGTAAGTTTTGGCAAACATCTCAGAAGGAGCAATCTTCATTGGGTCCCAATACATGGAGAAAGAAAGAACCACAACCAGAAAGATGTGGTATAGCCTTATATGTGGAAGGACAGGAAAATCAGTGGTACATCGACAGTGGATGTTCGTAACATATGACAGGTGATAAAGAAAAACTTCAGTCATATAGTGCTTTAGAAAAAGAAAAGAAGGTCCCATTCGGAAACGACACACCTGCACTCATAAAAGGTAAAGGTTTTGTTCTTTTGAAAGAAAAAGTCAAAGCTGGAAATGTTATGTATGTTGATGGCTTAAAACATAATCTATTGAGAGTTAGCCAAATGTGTGATCAAGGAAATGAGGTAATATTTCGATCAAATGGATGTATTGTTCGTGAGTTTGATACAGGAGAAACAGTGATCAAAGGCATAAGAACTCTAAATAATTTATACATACTCAAGGGAGGACAACAACAATGCTATCTAAGCAAGAATGATGAACACTGGCTATGGCACAGAAGATTGGGGCATCTAAGCTTCTCTCAGATAAGGAAAGCATGCAAATATCAGGCAGTTCGTGATCTCCCTAACATCAGAATTCCAGACAATACAATATGCAAATCATGTCAGTTTGGTAAGCAAACCAAAACTAATTTCCCTGAGAAGGAAGGATCAGCTAATAAGCCTCTTGAACTTGTCCATACTGATTTATGTGGTCCATCAAGGAAAAAGTCACCTCAAGGAGAAGAATACTTTATATTGTTCATTGACGACTTTTCCAGGATGTGTTGGATAGGACTTCTGAAGCATAAAGACGAAGCTTTTGAAAAGTTCAAAACTTTCAAAGCCTTGGTTGAAAAATGAATCAGATCGCATAATCAAATGCCTCAGGTTTGATCGAGGAGGGGAATTTACCTCAGATGAATTTTTCGACTTTTGTGAAGAACATGGAATAAGAAGGGAATTCTCTACTACAAGGACTCCTCAGGAAAATGGAGTAGTGGAAAGGATGAACAGAACGGTTCAACAAATGGCTCGTACTATGCTTGATGAATCTGGAACCCCTGCAACCTTATGGGGTGAAGCTGCATTTGTTGCCATTACTATTCTCAACAAAACAAATGTTCGGGTAAACAGCACTCAAACTCCTCATGAACTTTGGTATGCTAAGACTCCTATAGTAAAATACTTCAAAGTTTTTGGAAGCAAATTTTACATCAAAAGGACTAATGAAAATCTTGGCAAGTTTGAACCTAGAGAAGATGAAGGCATTCTCCTTGGTTACTCTTCTCGAAGTAAAGGATATAAGTGTTACAATAAAAGAGTTGGAAAAATTGTTGAAAGCATTTATGTAGTGGTTGATGAAGCAGGCAACAATCAAAGCAGATAAAAACCAAAGATTTTGAAGATGAAGAGGACTATCCTTCAACCTCAAATCACACTAATGATGAAGAAGAAACCTATGAGGCACTAGAAGAACAGATAAGAGTAGAAGAAAAGACTCCATCCAGGTACGTACAGAAAAATCATCCTGAGACTCAAATTTTGGGGCAGAAAAAGGCAGGTGTTCAAACAAAAAGAACTATAATAGAAGCTTCAAGCTATCTAGCAATGCTCTCCTCCGTTGAACCACAAAATGTAAGTGAAGCATGCAAAGATAAATGTTGGGTTAAGGCCATGAATGAAGAACTTGAGCAGATTGAAAAGATTAACACTTGGGAATTGGTTCCTAAACCTAATGATAAGAATATCATAGGGACCAAATGGATATTCAAAAACACGCTGAACGAAAATGGAGATTTTATTAGAAACAAAGCCAAACTTATTTGTAAAGGGTATGCTCAATAAGAAGGTATAGACTTTGAAGAAACTTTTGCACCAGTTGCTAGACTTGAAGCCATAAGAATGTTCCTTACTCTTTCTAGCTTTCAGAAGTTCAAAGTATATCTAATGGATGTGAAATCTGCCTTTTTAAATGGAGACTTAGAAGAAGAAGTGTATATTGAGCAACCAGATGGATTCATTCTTGGAAATGATCCAAAACTTGTATGCAGACTCAAAAAGGCACTCTATGGTCTTAAACAAGCTCCAAGGGCTTGGTATTATCGTCTGGACAAATACCTCCATCAACAAGGTTTTTCAAAAGGATCAGCAGATAGCAATCTATATATAAAAATTGATAATGATAAATTGCTATTACTTGTTGTGTATGTGGATGATATCATCTTTGGTAGCAATGAAGAAGCCATGAGTAAAAACTTTGCTTTGGTAATGTAAAAAGAATTTGAAATGTATCTGCTTGGTGAGCTAACATATTTTCTTGGTTTACAAGTCCAACAAAACAAAGACGATATCTTTCTATCACAAACCAAGTACCTCAAGCAAATATTGAAGAAATATGGCATGGAGGATTCGAAACCAGTATGTACCCCTATGGTAATAGGATGCAGCCTCAGCGCAAATGATGATTCAGCAATAGTACATCAACCAACCTATAGATTCATGATTGGTAGTCTGCTCTATCTAACAGGTACCCGACTAGACATCATGCATGAAGTAGGAATAGTCGGAAGATTCCAGGCAAATCCAAAAGAAGCACACCTTCAGGCAGTTAAAAGGATTTTCAAATATCTTCAAGGAACACAAAACTATGGTTTATGGTATCCTAGAGATATAGATCTCACACTTCATGCACATAGTGACGCAGATTGGGCAAGGAGCATGGATGACAGAAAAAACACTAGTGGTGGTGCATTCTTTATGGGTTCTAGATTAGTATCGTGGTTCAGCGAAAAACAAAGTTCAATTGCATTATCTACAGCTGAAGCAGAATATGTGGTTGTTGCATCATGTTGCATACAACTTCTTTGGATGATGCAAACATTGCAAGACTTTCAAATCACTTATACTCCACCTATCTCCATTTTATGTGATAATACAAATGCAATCAGTGTTTCAAAGAATCCAGTCATGCATTCAAAGACCAAACACATACCTATCAAATATCATTTTCTCCGGGAACAAGTGCTTGAACAAAAGGTCAAATTGGAGTATGTTCCCTCCAAGGAACAAGTTGCTGATATATTCACCAAACCACTGCCCAGGGAGACATTTGAATATCTTAGACAGAAGCTAGGAGTAGTTGATGCATCATCTTACTGTTGAAACTTATCTGTTTCAGAGAAAAGTGGTTGTACGCAAGTTTCATGAGGAGCATCCGCGTACATACCCCTGTTTCTATGGATACAATCGCGTATATGTTGGTTTGAAGACAAATAGTGGGCCAGACTCAAGATGAAAAGAGCCTGATATGGGTCTGACAGAGACCATCTGGCACAGGTTCAAGGGGAGCATATACTTCTAATAATGCATTGTTGGCATTATCTTAGAAGATCTTGGTTCAATTTCATAGTTGTTTTTGAACAGGTGTAGAAGGAGAACATGGTTGCTGGTCTGAATGATGATTGACAGACGCTGATGATGATAGTTGTTGATGACTATCATAGCCTTGTTGTAGATATTTTGTCTCTATGTCATGTATATCTTTTATCATCAAGGTCATGTAACGACCTATTTTGGTTTCCCCACTATGCCTGGGATGGATGATGTAATGTTCTTGTTTTATCATGTGTAAACTTTTGGAGTATCGCCACTTGGTTGAGTGGATTGGTCAATATTGGTATATCCCCACTTGGTTGGGAGATAGATGTATGTACGAGTCTTTGGTGATAGGAAAGCCATTTATAGAGTCATGTTCTTTCTTGTAAAACATCTTTTTGCAAACCTTGCCTACTATCAGGAAGAGCGTGAACAGAAGATTTCAGCATGTACTCAAGGGAAGCATCACCCTTTGCCCTTGATGACAAAGGGGGAGAGTGACTTGGGGTTGCCATCAAGTCCAAAGGAGGAGATTGTTGGCATTATGACACAGGTTTGGCACTATGACACAGGTGTTGTCCTTGATGGCAACTCACTCAAATGACAAATCACAGTTTAGGCTCTCAGAATAAAAGAAAAAGAGATATACGCAGTTTCCACTTAACCAAGTCGCACATACACGCGAGATCGCCAATCAAAAGTCGCGTATGCGTATGCACGCACTTTCATGCATGGAAAAGTGCGTACATGTGGGGAAACTCATTTTTAGTCCATGGTATTTAGTCCCTGCGATTTGGACCATGGTATCCCATCCAAAGTGTTGAACCCAAGTATTGGTTCTAAGTTGTTTTGGACCAAGTATTGGTTCTAAGTGGTTTTGGACCATGGTATTGAGTAAGGCCTAAGACTATAAAAGAGGAAGGAGATCATTAAGCAAAGGCATTCACTCAAGAATTAAATATCTTATGAAGAGCAAGATCTAGAATACTGGTCATTGGGTTATGGTGCATAGCTGGATCTTAACCAAGGAAGAACCTCAGCGCTAGAAGAAGGATAAGTTCTATTGATAGGTCAAGATCTTAAGGCTTGAATAGTAGTATCTTTGTGTGATTTTGATCTGTTATAGTGGGTGCATGACTTGATCTATAAATCTGATAATCTGAGTATAATTGATCTCTGAATATTTGAAAGGGGAAAATTGTCTTTTATAGATCTATACGTAGGTTCGGCACTGCAAAGGCACGTATACATGCTGGTTCAGTAATTCAAAACAGCGTATACACTGGTTTTCCTTAATACAGAAGCGTATGCACGCAGGTTCTTCATCTTGAAGTAGCGTACGTCTCATAAAATATGTTTAGCTACTTCTGTTTATTGCTGCAGTATTCTCAGGATTGGCATCTAGTTACTATCATTGTATTCTGGTTACAGTATTCGGAGAAGTGATTGTTTGATTCAGTTTTGGTTGGTGCAAAATGGATTGGTTGATGCAGAGACAATTGACGTTTGATTGATGTTATTGATGGATCCAATCTGAAAATTTATGAAACGTGATCCCTGGAAGAAAAGAAAAGGTTGTCGTCTTCTGCAGGCCAGCACCTACGTACTAATACATCAACTAGTACAAGAGCTAAGGGGGTTGTAGCTCCCTTCCAGGAGAAGCTGGAGAACGAGAGAAGGTTGTAGCCTTCTGCAGGTAGAAGCCTACATACTGGTATAAGACTGCACCAGTACAGAAATATTGTAAAAAGAAGATTATTTTTAAAAGAAGATAGAGACGAATTGCAGTAGGTGGTTTTCACCCACATTGAGTTTCCACCTTATATCTTGTGTTCATGTGTGTGATGATTTGTTCTGTTTTACTGCACCTATTTATTATTTATATGGTTAATGAAGTTTTGATGCACTAAGTGAAAATCAACATATAGTGGATTAACTGAATCATAAGTTTATTGGATATACGCTAGTTGCATTAAACACAGTTACATGTACACACGGGTTCCCTTAACTGAAGTAGCGTATGTGAATCTGATTATGGAAATGAAAAAGTTCGTGTTTTGCTAAAACTGATTCACCCCCCCCCCTCAGTGTTATTTTCCAACACATATCCCATTCATCAAAAATCAAAGTGAACTTTAATTGCAGTGAGAGTGTTTCTTGAATATCAAAGTGATTCCCATCTACTTTAATTGCAGTGAGAGAAAATAGATATGTATTCTAGTATAGTCTAGGTAGATGAAGCGTGAAGGTGGTCCACCTTCAACATTGTGTGTGTTGATTCATTGAATCTAGACAATCCAACAGGTCTATTGAATATGGACACTTGAAAAGACCCATACCTACATCTCGTGTATAACTCGATGTTGAGAGGCTATGGATGTATATCTCGATTTCAAAAGTTCACAGAAATGACTAAATAAATCTTCCAAATCAAAACATGCAAGTTCGAGCTTGACAAGTGAATATCAGTATTGTAGAGCTTTCTGCACATAATCCACTAACTTTCAAGGAAGTGAAGATATATTCAAATTGGAAAAAGCCTAACCTCTCAGGATACCATAACACACCAAGTTTTTAATAACTGTATTTCCATATACAGTGCATCAGTTTCTTAAATTCTTTGCATATATATTTGTAAGCATATATAGAGAGAGGCGTACCCGGTTAATCATACATATTGTTTCAAGCATCATAAATTCCAGAAACATACACCTATATATATAGTGTGCAAACTAAAGTCTAATACAAAACTATTAACTTGTTTCTGTTGCTACAAATCATGTAGCAGACAGCAAGGCAAAATACATTCTAAATTTTAATTATCAACTTCAGAGGCCTTGACCACTGTAACAGGGCAAGTCGCATTGTTCACAACGTAATTACTCACACTACCCAGAACAGCCCTGCAAAAGTTGCATACACACTGATCAGCGTTTAGAAATACCAACAATTGCGTCTGTCTAAGTTATAAGTATCCCAAGGGCCAATAGTGTAGGAAGGCACTGACCTTTTGATTTTTCCCAGGCCCCTGTTTCCTACCACAAGACAATCAAGAGGAATCTTTCCAACTGCATCGCATAGTTTCTCTCGTGGATCTCCCCAGTATATCTTCGCCACAACTACGACCTGCAAGCATATTTTGTGGAATAACGAGTCTATTCAGTTCACTTGGGTTAAAAGGAGACTATGTTACAGAATCTTAAGCTACTGCCTGGAAAATATAAGTTAGAAACATGAGGTTCTTTGAGTACATACAGAAACATGGATATGCGTGGTGTATACCTTTTTCTCTTTAGCAGCATATCTCAATATCTCCAGAGTTTTTGGGTCTGCTTTTACTCCATACTTTTTGACAGTGCTGGGTTCTTCGTACTCAATCAAAGGAATGAGAGCTGCAGAAACCCAACAAGAAGTAGCTCTAAGTATTAGATTCTGATCGTTAAATTGAACAAGTACCGCATATACGTTGAATGTAGTTCATGTACTTTGAAACACAGATAATAGGAATATATAAACTTCTGGTCTCCAAGTCGGAGATTTGATGATAACTGTAGTTGGTTAAAGATTCTTTTTTCAAATTTTATTCACGCTACAACTGCAGCTGTGCTGAGGCCCTTTTTTTTCAAACTTGCCCTTTTTTTTTTCAAACTTTATCTAAGCACAAAAATCTCTCAAATTTATCTAAACAATACAATTTCTCAAATCATTACAAAAGACAAACTTGACATTCAAATCTATAAATTTGCACACCTCACAAGAAATAGGCCACTGACAATCAATTTGAAATTGGCACAGAAACAATTGCTTGGACTGTTCAAAACACCAGCTTATATACAGTATTATATTGTACTAGAAAAAGCCAAGATATCATAGAGTCACTGAATTAATAACAACTTTAAAAATGAAAACTAAAAAACAATGAAAAACCTGTTCAAAACACCAGCTTATATACAGTATATTGTACTTGAAAAAAGCCAAAATATCATAAAGTCACTGAATTAAGAACAACTTCTAAAATGAAAACTAAAAAATAATGAAAAAACTTAAAGTCAAGTTAAAATGGGAAAACTATTATACTTGATATTTGTCAAGTCACTGAATTATGAACAACTTCAAATGGAAACTAAAAAACAATGAAAGAACTTAAGATCAAGTTAAAGAGTTAGAAAATATCATTCCTACTTGTCTTAGGTGTGATGTTAGTCTATTCCTTTTAGGAGTTGTTTCGAGCTAGATGCTTCCTAGATTGGTGTGTGGTTGAGATATTCTCTCAACCAAGTGATTGTGTGTCCAAGATAGATTGTCTACCTTGAGATAACACTTTATGTATATATATGTAACATTATTTCATCAATAACAAGTGCACTTATGTAATTTTTTGTGTTGGTATCAAAGCAATCCACAACAAGAGAAAAGATGGGATTCGAAGGGGTATGACAACCACAACGAAAATCGAGGGTTGAATCTGTTGTGTTGTATGTGTGTGGCCAAAGGGAGCAACATACATGATACATCCCATGCAGCCACATATTCAACACATAGTCAGTAGTGAAATCTAGGTAGTTCAGGGATCATGCCTATTCTGCAACAAATACATCATCAATGGATTCTTTGATCTCATTCACCATGGGAATTCCCTTGTCGAAGCATTTCTTGTAAATGATACGACTCGAGCGCCAAAGATTTAAGAATTTGTAAAGGGGTGAACCTCAATGAGGTTGTGGCGATGGGTGTTGCCATTGAAGAAGGTTTAATCATGGGCGAAATTTTCACCTGGGATTATATGGGTTGAGAAATTTAGGGAAGCTAGACTAGGATGACTTCCCGTTCTTTGATAACTATTTGTGATGTTCTTTTACTTGATTAACTTCTTCTTTCACTTGATTATTATTGTTGTTCTTATCATCAAACAACTCTCAAACTATGAAGATCAATGAGACAAGAAGACACAAAATATAGGTTGCTAGTCAAGGCCAAAACCTTTCCTTCTTCAGAGGAAAACCCACAAGAATTCTTCTCTTCTTATAGAATCTTCAAATGACGAATTCCAAGACCTAAGACAGTTGACCAAGACGCCTCCAAGACCAAGTCAACCTTCCTTCTTGATGATCTTTCCTTACACAGCTTACACCAACAACTTCGACCCCAACAACTTTCTAATAGCTTCGACCCCAACAATTTTTCCAGTAACTTCGACCAAGTAGCTTTAGCAACTTCGACCTTGATATAGCTTCACAACTTTGACCTAGATGCAGCTTCGACCTAGATGTAGCTTCACAGCTTCGATGCAACTTGAGAATTTTGATCTACCCAACAACTTTAGAAACCCTAACAAGAGAGAGAGAGAGGTCCAAAACTTCGATCTTGCTCTTCTTCTTCTTATCTTTGATTTTTGTCCTTTTCCAGCTTCTTTCTTGAGGAGATCACACTTGCTTGTTGTGTGTCCAAATGAGGTTGAGTTCATTCTTATTTATAGGCTTTCTACGAGTACAAATTCCCTCCATGACTCTTTTGACTTCATAATTCTATGACAAACCTAGAAGCACTCAATGGGTGCTTGACCTATAGATAGGTTTAGCTTGAGCATGAAACCCATGCATCAAAAATGAAAATAATAAATTTATTTTTCTCTTTTCATCAAATACATAAAATCGTGTTTTTCTCTTTTCATCAAATACATAAAATCGTAATTACAATAGACATTATGAAAATTGGAACTAGTTACACATTTCAACAATATGAAGATGCCACCAAAATTTGAATTAATGTTGTATCATATGTTTTTGAGAGTTTCATTATGCTCTACTTGTTTGGTATTTAGATGTAAGTGTCTCTATTGAAAATGTGGGTGATTAGTTTCAAATGGTGAAGTGTCTTGGAGTTTAAAATACATAAAAATATTGAGATTAGCAACCTCAATATCAAGTTGATTTGTAAGAATTCGTCACTCTAAGTTCTTTTGTTAAAATTTGACTCTAACAAATAACAAGAAAGTATGGAGATCCAAGACTATTATCAATGACAAAGACCAAGATGCACTATACAACAAAGGGTTTTTTGGTATCTACTAGAAGGTTAGAGACAATACTTTTAGAAGCATTATGGCAGCAAATAGTGTCAGTTGTGGTAGCAGCAGAGGTTAGAGCAATTGCAAAGATTGGATGGTGGACAAATGTAGGCAAAGGTGCATGGAATAAAGCAAACCCTTGACCATGTTGTTATGTGAATCACACATGTATTAGTAAGCAAGTCTATGATGTTTTATAGTGGCCCATGAAGATTTTGTAATAGCATGTACCTAAGTCGATTAAGCCTGATAAGGCATGCGAACCCTTGTAAAATTTGTGGTAATTTTAAAACTACCTTGCAAGTGTAGATTTGTGGTAAGCCAAAATCCACTTTGTAGTGCAGGTTTGTGGTGAGCCAAAATCATTTTGTAGTGCAAGTTTGTGGTAAGCCAAAAACTGCTTGTGAGAGGGAAGTCAATAGGGATTCTTGTAGCTTGATTGAGGGTCAACCGAAAAAAACCAGATCATGGTTTAGGGTAAGCCAATAAAACCATCGATTGGTGTGTGATTGAGATATTCTCGCAACCAAATTTCAAAACGGAGATGAACATATTGCAAAACTAAGAGTAATTGTAAGTATTAAATAGCTAAATCCCATGTTAATCTTTATGGCTCAAATAGCTAAATAACTATATCACCTACTAAATGAAAAGTCCTAAGTAGACAATAAACCAAAGCAAGACTTCCTTTGTTTAGCTAGAGGAGGTTACCTTTGTGGGAGACATAGTCAAAGTGAATTCTTACCTCCTTTGCACCCAACAAATCTATAAAAAGTAGGTTAGGTTACCCTATGTAAAGTGATTGCTTTTGTGATTGATTGAGTTATAATTGAATATTGGAGTACAAAGAGAACTTTGTTCTCTCTACTCACACTAAGTAATTGCTTTTGGGATTGATTGAGTTAACAACCTTCCAGTTTAACGCATTAATCAACTGCCTCATAGCTCGACCTAAGTTTTAGGAACTCTCCTATTCCTTAACAATTCGAGCATGCTAAAAGAGAAACTCGTTGTGGTCCCTTGAATTAAGGCACAAATCAAGGAACCCTTCTTCGCTACTATTTTCAACAATTTGTTCCCTTCTTTTTCAAACTTCCATAACCATGATAGGGGTCTACTCCCTTGCCTCATTTGGAAATCACTAGGGATCCACTCTCTTCATATACAACATAATTTTCGCTCACTTCATATAAAATAATTTTTTTTCTTGCATTTCTAGCCTTTGTAACCAAGGCAAGCAGAGGAGCATCTGTAGCCGAGATAATAGGAAGAAGCTCCCTTCCAGTATTTATAGTGATGGCACTCCTTTTCCTAGTGCTATGGCTACTATAACCATTAAGTAGAATCACCAAAGGCACTTTGCCATATACCAAAAGCTCATGGCCTTAGCCCTCAACGAACCCTTCTTCGCTACTATTTTCAACAATTTGTTCCCTTTCTAGCCTTTATAGCCAAGGCAAGCAGAGGAGCATTCGTAGCCAAGATAAGGAAGAAGCTTCCTTCCAGTATTTATAGTGATGGCACTCCTTTTCCTAGTGCTATGGCCACTATAACCATTGAGTAGAATCACCAGAGGCACTTTGCCATATAACAAAAGCTCATGGCCTTAAGGCACAAATCAAGGAACCCTTCTTCGCTACTATTTTCAACAATTTGTTCCCTTCTTTTTCAAACTTCCATAACCATGATAGGGGTCTACTCCCTTGCCTCATTTGGAAATCACTCGGGATCCACTCTCTTCTTATACAACATAATTTTTGCTCACTCCATATACAATAAATTTTTTCTTGCATTTCTAGCCTTTGTAGGCAAGGCAAGCAGAGGAGCATCCGTAGCCAAGATAATAGGAATAAGCTCCCTTCCAATATTTATAGTGATGGCACTCCTTTTCCTAGTGCTATGGCTACTATAACCATTGAGTAGAATCACCAGAGGCACTTTCCCATATACCAAAAGCTCATGGCCTTAGCCCTCAAGGAACCCTTCTTCGCTACTATTTTCAACAATCTGTTCCCTTTCTAGCCTCTATAGCCAAGGCAAGCAGAGGAGCATCCGTAGCCGAGATAATAAGAAGAAGCTCCCTTCCAGTATTTATAGTGATGGCACTCCTTTTCCTAGTGCTATGGCCACTATAACCATTGAGTAGAATCGCCAGAGGCACTTTGTCATATACCAAAAGCTCATGGCCTTAAGGCGCAAATCAAGGAACCCTTGTTCGCTACTATTTTCAACAATTTGCTCCCTTCTTTTTCAAACTTCCATAACCATGATAGGGATCTACTCCCTTGCCTCATTTGGAAATCACTAGGGATCCACTCTCTTCATATACAACATAATTTCCGCTCACTTCATATGCAATATTTTTTTCTTGCATTTCTAGCCTTTGTAGCCAGGGCAAGCAGAGGAGCATCCGTAGCCGAGATAATAGGAAGAAGCTCCCTTCTAGTATTTATAGTGATGGCACTCCTTTTCGTAGTGCTATGGCTACTATAACCATTGAGTAGAATCACCAGAGGCGCTTTTCCATATACCAAAAGCTCATGGCCTTAGCCCTCAAGGAACCCTTCTTCGCTACTATTTTCAACAATTTGTTCCCTTTCTAGTCTCTATAGCCAAGGCAACCAGAGGAGCATCCATAGCCGAGATAATAGGAAGAAGCTTCCTTCCAGTACTTATAGTGATGGCACTCCTTTTTCTAATGCTATGGCAACTATGACCATTGAGTAGAATTACCAGAGGCACTTTGCCATATACCAAAAGCAAATGGCCTTAGCCCTCTAGATACCTGAACATATTTACTTTTAAACTCTATAGCCATGACAACTCCTTGTCTTGAAAAGGATGAGGCATTTTCCATGTAAATACTTCTTGAATATAGGCTTTCAATCCAAACTTCCATTTGATTTCCCACTGTGTTCATGGGGACAGCCCCATTAAGGATATAAGAATCCAACAGTGCAGTACATCAGCGTCCTTCCTCAAGACTTAGGGCATCTTTTACAATTTATCAGTCCTTGTTCCAAGAGGATTGAAAAGTCCACAGGATTCATGGGGATTGGGTTTTTTTCCTTGTTACCTCTTTCTTGGATGAATATTCATTGAAAAGTGCACAGAACCCATGGGGATTGGGTCTTTTCCTTGTTACATTTTTCTTGGATAAATATTCATTTTACAATTGGTATAGCACATCGGACAGTGAGGAAACTGTACAAATGGTTGGGGCTTTCCCTTGTTACATTTTTCTTAGATGAATTTCAATACTCATTTTCCAATTGGTATAGCATGGTATAGCACTGGTATAGCACCTGTCTTAAACAGGGAGGGCAGTGAGGAAACTGTAGAAATTTCCCTTGTTACATTTTTCTTGGATGAATTTCAATACTCATTTTCCAATTGGTATAGCACGGTATAGCACCTCTCTTAAACAGGGAGGACAGCGAGGAAACTGTAGAAACAGTAAAGAAACAAAGAAACCAAGTGGAGGATAATAAATAGCATAGCCTAGTTAATGGATAATAATAATAGTAGAATATAATTAAATAAAAGAGTGATACATAGCAAAAGTGAATTATTAACTCATTTGTATCTAGCAGTCCTAAAAAAGGTAGCTGAGCTTACTCTTTGTAAAAGATATGTTTGAATATCTGAATACAACTTCAACTAGTTTTCTATTTCTCATTTTATATCGTTCTCCAGTCGTTCTCCAGTTGCATTTTTTTGGGAGTGCTCAAAAAACATACCCTGAGGGGCTGCACTGCAAACAGATGAGTACTCTTAAGTTTTAAGAGCTGATATCTTTTAGCTTAGCTGCCATCACTGCAAACAGATGAGTAATCTTAAGTTTTAAGAGCTGATTTCTTTTAGTTTAGCTGCCATCTTTTAGCTCAGCTGCGAGGCTTTAAGGGTATCCATTTCACCAAAATCACATGGGAACGCATTCAGCCTAATTCTGGCAGAACAAGGTAAGAATTAAGAGTGGAATACCCGGTGAATAAGTTAACCTCACCAGAGAACCAATATACCAATTACCAATTTTATAGGCTGAGAGGAAAACAGCAAATATAATTCAACAAAATAACAACAAATATAATTCAACGAGGATAACAGCAAATATAATTGAACAAGATAACAACAAATATAACAAAATACATCGAAGTTGTTTTTAAGGGGTTTTATTTGTTTTTTCCAACAACAATAGGATGAGGACCAACATTTGGGTTTTATTTGTTTCTTCCAACCAGAAGCGGATGACGACCAACATGAACACACTCACTGCTTCCCATGTACTGTAATTTCTAAGTGTCACTTTTAGTAATTTGTCTCATAGTGAGTTTGTCCTTGTTAACCTGGTCTCTAATGGTATTTGAGGTTATATTTGTAAATCTGTATTTAAGTGGTACTTGTTATTTATAATTCTTTTTAGTCATTCAATTAGAAGTGGCCGACTCCTATAAAGACCTCCATTCCATAACGGATGGCAATCATGTCTTTCTGTTGTAGATTCCTGGCCAGAGAAAATCTAACATCAATAACAATGGATACTAAAGAGAGTTTGTTTTCTAGACCTAAAATGTAACCCCTAAATTTTGAAGTCATAAGTCTTAAGTGTATAAGTCATAAACAGTCTACCTGTTTGCATAGAAATGCTTACACAGCATTTGATATCATCGTATACAGCATATACTTGGTTCTATTATACGCAATATCAGGCAGATTGCTTATTTGTTTGGCAAATTTAAACACAGCAGAACACAATTTTTGACTGGACAGGAAACACAACTTGTATTTCTCTGAGAAAGATTTTGTCTCAGAGTTGCTCTTAGTATTTCTGTTTTAGTTATCTTCACATTTGCTCTATTCTTGCCCCATATCACGGCATTCAAATAAGGGGTCGGCGTGGACCCTCTAAGCCATGGCCAGATCATTACAGATTATGATCACGGTGATAAGTTAAACAAAACTTTGGACTCATAGCTTGAAAATACATGGAAAACACCATGAAAAAACATGATATAGAAAGAATTTTACTGAAAGGATGGCATCTAATCCTTCTGGCTTTTAATTTAGTCGATACCAAAACACTTTGCCAACGCTTATGCAGAAACATAACCTAAACCGCAAGAAATAAAGAACGCAGTTGACTCCATCTCAGCAAAATTGAAAAATACAGAGTGAAAGGGAGTAATAATAATCTGTATGAAATTTTCTATTAGTCCCCAAATGTACTTGTCAAAGAATATAAAACTAAAAAATTGTACAGGATGATAAGAAAACATACGCGATCCAGTGTCCTCCCAGAGCTGGGAGTGCCCTTCCTCGTATGTTACTTTTCCTTGAACATTGATAACAACGAGATGGTCTCCCTCTCGAAGAAGGCTCTCGACGGCCCATTTCAGGGCACCTCTGCTGCATGGAGACATGTCCAGCGCCACCCCAACTTTCCTCTCCCCCATCTCCAATTTTTTTTTCTCTCGGACTGTTCAATCTATCTCTCTTGTATTACCTTTGCTTCTTCCTGGTTCCGGACCTATTTATCACATAAATTTCGCAGGCCTCCGTGGATCCTTTCAGCGTCTAACAGGAATCACCAGCCGGCCGGGTGTCCCACTTTAAGTATTCCTCCACATCTAGAAAACTTTGATGAGTCGTACGTCCATGTCTATGTCGATCCCCTTCCTCCCATTAATGTTCAATTCTACAACAAATTGGAAAATGACATACGGTTTAGGTTAGCAGTGTAGATCAGATTTTGAAGTTGTCTTATACATTATTATTATATTTTTTCTAATTTATTATTTTTTTATTTGATTGTATTTTTCTAATTTATTATATTTTTATTTGATTATATTTTCTAATTTATTATTTTTTTATTTGATTATTTTTTCAAATTATCACATATAATTCTAAGTGCAATTATGCAAAATACCAGAACATGAATATATGTTATTGTAATCATATTTTAAAAAGTATATGTTATTAAAAAAAATGTTATTTTTCATATAGGGAAAGGTGTAGAGGCGATTTTAGTTGTTTAAGGAATTGTTATGGTGCAGGTTATAAGGTATTTAAAAAAATTGAGCAAATGGAAGAGGGTAGATGGCCTAGGGTTGTCTCTAATGATAGATTGTGCAAGAGCAAAAAAACTTGGATGCAACACAAAATAACAAATGGTTTAGTAAATGGGGTATTTGCTTGAACGCGTGCCCCATAAACAGCAAAAAGATAAAAGCTTTTGTTATGAAAAAGTCCCACAAGCATACTTGGGATAAGGAGTTAGGAAGAAAGAAAAATTATTATATTGAAGTGTTTAATCCCACTCATAGTCATCAACCAAAAACATACATAGAGGCCAATATCTCTTGGAGAGCCAAAATTCTTATTACTCAGTTAAGGACTAATTCTCAACAACTCCGTTGTGAAACAGAACGCTAGAAAAGGCCAAAGGAAGTGTGGGAGGAAAGAGTATGCATTTTTTGTTCTTCCGAAAAAGTGGAAACAGAAAAAAAATTTCATTTTAGAATGTGAGGCCTTCAAAGACAACATGGAAAGTTATGCAAATACGCTAGCAGCTAGCTATTGGGATAATCTATTTAGCGAAGGGTTTGTCGAGAAGCTGGGAGCATTTATTTTGAAGCATCAACAACAATGTTACCAGGTGCAGAATCAAATGAAGCAACAAGTAGATCAACATAGCAGTGAAAAAAAATTTGTTGTAGGTGATTGGGTATTTTTACGGCTACATCTCAAGCAAGCTATTTATGAGAAGGAAATTGATCCAGACTTAAACAGGAACGCAATAAAACACAGAGATAACCATATACACAAAGATGCAGTGGAAATAATACTTCATTTCATTAATGGAAAATACTGAAATATGCTTACAACCGGAAATAGAAATAAACCAGCTAGGGCGATGGTAGTTTATCTCTGAAAAAAGATGTGTGGCTACATGCCTCCGAACTGTGTTACAATGAGGCTCGAAGGCCTATTTATTGTTGAGAAACAATGGGAAAACCCTTCACATTCCAAAACCTAACCCTGGAAGATGAAACGCCAAATTGTGGGCCCCGTTTTTGGGTAAGTTGGTAAAAAATAAAAAAAAAAAAAAAAAAAAAAAAAAAAAAAAAAAAAAAAAAAAAAAAAAAACCAAAAAAAAAAAAAAAAAAAAACCAAAAAAAAAAAAAAATAAGTTGGTACATCAACTCCGGGTCGTCGGAATTGGTCGTCTTATCTCCGTTGAACGTGCATGAATAGCCCGTTGGAAAGATCTCTCGAGGACTAACGATGGAAAAGACGATTTTTAAATAAAAAAATCTCTAGAAGTAGATTTCCCAAAAAAAGTCATTTTAGGGCCTCAAAAGGCTCCGGAAGTTTTAGGAGCCCGAAAAACAACTGCTAAAAAATAGTAAATTGGGTGCTATAATTAAGGAAACTGAAAGAACTGAAGAAGCCACTAGAGGGGATCCACGTGGATTAGCGGGTGGCCACCAATATCCACCTGGATCAGAAATGTTGGCAATACTACATGCACTTAAGAAATGGCGACCTTATCCAATGGGAAGACACTTCAAGGTAAAAATGGATCATGATAGTCTTAAATACTTTTTAGAACAAATATTATCTTTAGAAGAACAGAAAAAATGGGTCACAAATATGTTGGGTTATGACTTTGACATCATCTACAGAAAATAGAAGAAAATTTTTGTTGCAAATGCACTCTCCAGAAAGAATGAGGATGTGGAAGCATTGTTTTGTGTTATTTCTATTATCCAACAAAATTGGATAAACGAAGCAAGGGATGAATGGAAGAAGGACAAAGAAGTGTGGCGACTCATTCAAAAGTTGCAGAATATCTCAATTCAAACAATGTTGCCAGAACTTGAAGAGGAAAAAAAAATCATATTGGAACCTGGAGCAGTCACAAAAACAAGAACGCGACAGCTACGAAATCAGTCAATTTCAGAGTATCTCATCAAGTGGAAGAACTTACTCACTGAAGATTATACATGGGAGGACAAGAATTTTATACAGAAGCATCAAGAACTTCTCAAGCGTTGAGAACAACACTTTTTGAAGGAAAGGGGCATGTTATGCCCCTATACTACTAGTGTAACCTCTTATTGTTATTAGTACAACCCCTTTATTATATTGTCATACCCATGTAGTCCCCATATTGTTATTATTGTGCCCTTACATTATTATTGTTATGTTGGCTTTGATTATATTATGACCCCTTAGACTCCTATATATAGAAAGGAGGTCTTGTCATTTGTATCATCTAAGAATTGTTCATTTGTGTAAGGTAAAGGAGGTTGCCCCCTCTAAGAGGCTTATTTCTAAGGCATCGATCTATCTTTTTGTGAGCTGGTTTCATAACATCTAATATAATGCACTATGTAAACCTCCTATACTTAAATTCAAAAAGAGTGAAGGAATCTCTACTTGAATGGTTCATGAGGCACAATACTTGCTAAGGTTTTGTAAATGGGGTAGCAAGTTAAGTGGGCTTGATTGTGGGGAAAACTCCATAGTTAAGTGTGCTTGAGCCAGAGGTGCTCTGGGGTGGGTGACCTCCCGCGAAGTCCTAGTTACCAGGTGCAAGCCCCGGAAGTGATGATTGACACTATGTGATTTATTTCACCAGTTTCAATCCCACTTCTTCACCCCTGTGAGCATCACCAAATGCAATGAGTGCTAAGTGAACTATTCAAATCATGAGAAATTAGTCACTTATGACTACCTCTCATGGAAATGGTCATACGTGAATGACTTACTTAACGCAGTTGAATCCCAAAAATGATATCTAATATAATGCACTGCGTAAACCCCCTATACTTATATAATGTTGTCATATTTTAAAAATATATGTGTTCTCGTATTTTGCTCTTCGGTTTAATATATTGAAAAGTGTAGTCTAATGATATGATATTTTATTTTTGTTTCTTTTGGAAATTTAGTAATAGGTTGAGATTGTAATATTTTATTATTTAAATATACTTTAAATATAAAATGATTTAACACATTAATTTATATTGAAAAAAATATATTGTATTATTATTTTTAATAGTGAAAAACTTTATTATGATTTAGTTGATAAATCAATAGTGGAGACAAAGTATTGGTTGTTATGTGCAAATTCAAATTAATTCGTCATTGTTATTCAAGGAAAATCATACCACCTTAAATTACCTTCAGTGAGTTATCACTCTTGTAAGATGTCGAAAACTTTAGAACATAATCTTCACGAAAAAATCACCCTATTACCACAATGCATATTGAAATGATATAAAAATAAATAAAATATCAAAAACTCTTTATACGTTAAAAAAATTGATTTCATATTAAAATTCTTTTTAATTCATATTGAAATGATATAAAAATAAATAAAATGTCAAAAACTCTTTATATGTTCAAAAAATTGATTTCATATTAAAATTCTTTTTAATAATTTTAAATTAAAATTTTATTTGTGTAATTTGTAATTTTATTTTTATTCTAAAACTTCTTATTTCAACTTCAGGTGGAAGAAAAGTTGTTAGGAGGACAAATATGCTCCGAATATGCTTAGTCTTTGACCTAGGCTTGGGTATCAACGTGTTGATTAGCGCCCTCCTCCTCCAGCCGACGTGTTGCTTAACGCCCACCTCTTCTAGCCTCCTCCAGCGAATTGATCGCCCTCCTCCTACACATGGTTGACGACAACTGTTTCATTAATCAGGGGTTGCATTTGGTAAAGATTTGCTTTATTGTGTAGATTTGACCTTCAATTTCATTTTATACAAGAGGGACGATCTACTTTCCAGCCATGCGCCCCAAGTTTTCGTGTCCAAAGTCTTGGAAGGGTTAAAAATGCAATATACCATTATATTATTTATTATGAATTATTAATTATTATTAATAACATTTAATTAATTTATTTTTATTTAATAATAATTAATTATTATTATTATGGAGTAAAAAAAATATGGTTCATCATAGTTGTTTATGATTGATTTTTATATTGAGACATTTTTTGTCAAAATGTGATGTTGGATCATGGTTGATCATGAATAATCATAATTGACCATCATTAATCATGGTTGATTGTGGTTGATCATACTTGACCATGCTTGATTTTCTTATTGAAGCAATATTTGTCACAATGCGATGTTGGACCATGGTTGATTAGTATTATTAGATTAAATTTTAATATTAGTATTAGTATTAGTATGAATATGAATATAAATGTTTAATAATATTAATATTACTAATATTAAGGTTAATATCAATATATTAATAATATTAAGAACCTAATAATATTATTTAAACCTTAATAATTTATACTAATATAATTATAAGAGTACATTAATGTATAAGTTAACACATTAAGAATATATTAATCTAAACATTAACACTTCATAATCATGATTGATTTGGTCAAACATAGTCAAGATGAACATCATTTTCAACTATGATTAATGATAGGGATTATGTTTAACACACCTATAATTAACCATAAACACATATCCAAGGTCAACATAATAACATAGTCAAACATAGTTAACCTTTGTAATCATCCTTTATAGTCAATGTTTAAATAGTCAACTATCGTCAACCATAGTCAATTTTGGTCAACCATGGTGAACCTTAGGTTTTTAGTATTAATCCCTTTGGTTTATTATTCCCTTCGATTTATAGTAAAAATCTGTTCGGTTTATTAACCTAATGATTCATATTTCTAGGGTATAATATTATTCACAAGGTTTATAATATTAATTCTTGTGTTTAATATGAATCCTTTGGGGTTATAATTACGGTCAACCAAGGTCTAACATCACATTGTGACAAAGATAGTCGCAATATGAAAATCAACCATGTCAACCATGGTCCAACATCACATTGTGACGAAGATTGTCTAAATATGAAAATCAACCATGGTCAACCATTGTCAACCATCATCAACCATGGCCAATCATGGTCAACCATGTTCCAGTGTCACATTGTGATTAAGATTGTCTCAATATGAAAATCAACCATAGTAAATCATACTCAACCATGTTTATTTATGGTTTATAGTATTTATCTTAAGGTTTATATAGCTAGGGTTTATGATATTAATCCATTGGGTTTAATATTATTTCCTAGGGCTTAATAATACTAATCCTAGGGTTTAACATAAATTCCTTAGGTTTATAATCATGGTCAACCATGGTCCAATGTCACATTGTGACAAAGATTGTCTCAATATGAAAATCAACCATGGTCCAATGTCGCATTATACAAAGATTGTCTCAATATGAAAATCAACCATGGTCCAATGTCGCATTGTACAAAGATTGTCTCAATATGAAAATCAACCATGGTAAACCATGGTCAACCCTATTTATCTTAGGGTTTTAGTATTAATCCCTTGGGTTTATGTTATCAATCTCTTCAGTTTATTAATCTAATTCTTCATATTCCTAGGGTGTAATATTATTCATAGGGTTGATAATATTAATCCTTAGGTTTAATATAAACCCCTTGGGTTTATAATCATGGTAAACCATGGTCCAACGTCACACTGTGACAAAGATTTTCTCAACATGAAAATCAACCATGGTCCAATGTTGCATTGTGACAAATTTTGTCTCCATATGAAAATCAATCATGGTTAACCATAGTCTAAGGTCACATTGTGCTGAAGATTGTCTTAAAAATCAATCATGGTCAACCGTGTTATTTTAGAGTTTATATACCTTGGGTTTATAATATTAATCCCTTAGGTTTAATATTTAATTCTTTTGGGTTTATAATCCCTTGGGTTTTTAGTATTAATCCTTTGTGTTTATTATTCCCTTGAGTTTATAATATCAATTTCTTGGGTTTATTACTCTAATTGTTCATATTCCTAGGGTATAATATTACTCATATGGTTTATAATACTAATCCTACGGTTTAATATAAATTCCTTGGGTTTATAATCATGGTCAACCATCATCCAATGTCACATTGTGACAAAGATGGTCTCAATATGAAAATCAATCATTGTCAATCATGGTCCAACGTCGCAGTATGACAAAGATTATTTAATCAACTATGGTCAACCATGTTCCAACGTCACATTGTGACAAAGATTGTCTAAATATGAAAATCAAACATGGTCAACTATTGTCAACCATCGTCAACCATCGTCAACCATGGTCTAATGTCACATTGTGATAAAGATTTTCTAAATATGAAAATCATTCATGGTCAATCATGGTCCAATCTTGGATTTATAATATTAATAATTGCTTACGTTTATAATATTAATATCTTGGGTTCTCAATATTAATCCCTTGGGTTTTTAAGATTAATCCCTTGGGTTTATTAATCTTGGTATTTGTATTCCTATGGTTTAGTATTAGTGCTAGGGTTCAATGTTATTCCCTCGGGTTTTAAATATTAATCCCTTGGGTTTACAATATTATTCCTGAGGTTTATAATATTAATGTTAGGGTTTACAATATTTATCTTAGGGTTTAAATCCCTCAATGTTTATTTCAGGGTTTGTAATATTTATCTTAAGGTCAAATATGGTCGACCATGGTCCAACGCGACATTGTGATAAAGATTGTCTCACTATGAAGATCAACCATGGTCAACCATGGTCCAACATCACATTGTTAGAAAGATCGTGTGAATATGAAAATCAAACATGGTGAGCCATGGTCAATAACCATGGTTGTATTGTGACAAAGTTTGTCTCAATATTAAAATCAACCATGGTACAATGTCTCATTGTCACAAAGATTGTCTTCACATGAAAATCAATCATGGTCCAACGTTGTATTGTGACTAAGATTGTCTCAATATGAAAATCAACCATGGTCAACCATGTTTATTTTAGGGTTTATAATATTTTTCTTAGGAATTATATACCTTGGGTTTATAATATTAATCCCTTGGGTTTAATATTATTCCCTTGGGTTTTTAGTATTACTTTCTTGGGTGTATTATTATTCCCTTGGGTTTATAATATCAATTTGTTAGGTTTATTAATCTAGGGTTCATATTCCTAGGGTATAAAATTATTCATAACATTAAAAATATTAATCATGGGGTTTAATATAAATCCCTCGGGTTTATAATCATGATCAACCATGGTGGTAACCATTGTCCAACATTACATTCTGAAAAAGATTATCTCAATATGGAAATCAATCATAGTCAGCGATGGTGAACTATGATTGATTTATTTATTTTTACTAAGTAATAATAATATTTTTTTTTTGTGAATTAGTCTACTCCTATTATTATACAAAAAAAGTTACAGCGAGGGAAGCCTCGAATATTCTCTCCATACTGACTATGGATTGAGCAGTGGACTTACATCGGAGAGCAAAACTTCCCTGAGAACTAACTTGTCCAAAAACAACCATGAAATGACCAGGTAGCATTACAGACAGACTCCTGAATGCTGAGTCAAACCCAAAAAACCATAAACTGCCCATAATGCATTACAAACAGAGGTAGAACTTTGCTGAGTCCTAGCATGGACTGAACTGAAACAGACTTAAACCTGAACATAACTAAACCAGACAACAACATTAACAAGATGATGACAAAATCCACCAAGTGAAGTTGGCGTAGACCTGAAACCAACATGGATACTTTGGAATGCAAAGGAGGTGAACTCCTATTTCATTTGCAGGACCAAAAAAGAAGCGAAGGCGTGTTCATTTGTCCACGGAGGTTGACGGCTGCTCCTCGACTATCCTGCACCCATACTGCTCTGAGGCGCTGGAATCCAACTGAAGGACTGCATTTTTGGCTGGCTCGCTTAGAGCCGCAACCACTCCAAGGTTCATCGCGGACAGGGTTCCTTGGCACTGGACAAGAGTGGCCTGCCTTTGCTCTGAAGAGGCTCCGGGTTGAGCCGTATTCTCACACTTCTCGATCTTGACTGAGACGATAAAAGAGGAATTTGCCAGGGTACAAGGTATTCAGAAACGGGTGGTGGGATGAGAGTTGTGCGCACAATCCTCATTACGAGCCCTCCCTCGACCTCTTCCCCTGCCTCTCCTAGACACCGGGGATTCCATCTCATCTGAGGAAGGGTTTGAGGTATTGGAGGAGCGCTGTTGGACAACCCGTCCTCTAGAACCACCCCGAGAACCTCCCCTCCTACTGACAAGTCTGAGTCGTTCACGCGGCATGTTGAAGACCCAGGTAAGGTGACACGGGAGCGAAGGCACAGTGAGCCAGGAAGGCAAGGTGATGGAGGCACAGAGGGGCGAGGAATTAGAACGCAGGGAGCGACCATAACGGAGGTGAGAGAAAAGATGGGTGAGCCTGCGACAGAGGCCGAGACCCCAAGAGACAGAGGCCGAGACCCAATGAGACGAAGGCTGAGACCTCGACTGAGACAGAGGCCAAGACACCAAATGAAACAGAGGCCGAGACACCAAATGAAACAGAGATCGAGACCCCAATTGAAACATCGCCGAATTGCTTGTCCCAGCCAGCGGAGGCGGACTATTATAATGGCGCATTGAGTCGCCCGGAGCAATCACCACGACCCAGCAGAGGATCTGTGACAAAATCACGGGAGAAGCAAGCGACAGGAGCTCCATCGTGCTGTGAACAACGGATTGCAGGTGGGAGTTGATTACAACAATCAATTTAACAGTGCGTGACTGCATGTCGTCCCAATGTCCATACAAGTGGCAGGACTGGGCTGCCACTTGCCCAGTTTGTGCGTCGTCCTCGTACGTCACCTTAAATCAAACACCCGCAGCCGGGGTAAATAATAATAATAATTAATCAATTAATTATTATTAAATAAAATTAATCATATATTATATTATTCATTTAATTATTAATATTTGATAATTGATAATTAATAAGTATTATAATAAGAACTCAATTAATTTATATTACTAATTAATAATAATATAAAAAATTTAACGTTAAATATAATTAATAAATATTATTAATTTATAATTATAATTATAATAATTTTATTGTAATATTTTTTATATATTATTATTTATATTATTATACATTTTTAAATAGTAAATATAAAGAAAAATTTAGTTATATAAACTACATTAATATTTTTAATATAATTATGGTAGTAGATAGTATATTTATTTTTTCGATAAAGCCTACCAAATTTAAGTATTTATTCCTCAAATTTATTCGTCCCTTTTTAAATAGATGTCAAATTGTAATGGATGCAATTTAATGAGAATCTCAAAATTCAATCAAACAATTGAGGATCACGAAACTCTGAGGTGATTGCAAATTGATGAGGATTTCAAATTATTTTTCTAAATTGATATTTTTATTCTAGATAATATAATTTTCTTTGATAAAGTCGTGAGTTGTATTTTGAATTTAGAGATTATTTATTAATTAAAAAAAAATTAAAAAGTTGTATATATATATATATATATATATATATATTATATAATATATATATATATATATATATATTAATTATTTATTAATTTAAAATTTTATTTCAAATTTATTAGTTGATATATATATTTATTTATTTTTAAATAAAGGGTATAAAAATTTAATTAATTATTATAATTATTAGGTAGATAATAAAGATTTAAACTTTACAAAATATTCTAAAATATTTTTAGTAGTATATACAAATTAAAAGTTGAGATTTATCTCTAAAATAGTTGTTTTTTTTGCTCTTTTAATTAAAAAATGTCATATAAACAAGTGTCATATGAAGCGAGTTATGTTTTTTTGAGCACATGGTATTGATAAGTCATAGTATTGGTCCATGGTATTGTAACAAAGTCTATTTATAAATTAAAAATCTACAAAGTGAAGTGGGGTAAATCTCCATGTTTAAAAATCTTGTTCCATGTTTTATAAATGTATACATGTTTAAGATATATCTTATTTTTTATAGTTAATAATAATTGCTCCAAGAGACCCTCTACAACCCAATATGATAAAGATGTTGTAATGTTCAAAAAAAGCAGTATGGTAGAGATGTTGTAATGTCTTGTTTAACCTTTTGATTAAAATAAAAATAAAAATAAATAATAATAATACTACTAATAATAAAATAATAATTATAATTATAATTATAACTATAATTAATAATTAAATCCAAAGGTTAGTTCAATTTTTCGAGCTCCTAAAGCCCTTTGTTAATGGGAGGTCACGGGGTCAATTCTCTTGACACTTTTGGGGTTAGGCTTTGCTAATGAGCCAACGAGAAGTGATTCCTACAAGAACATCTGCATGAATAGTTTGTGTGTACATAGTGGTCACCGATCTCTGGTGTCCATGAACCACATTGAAAACAAATATATAATTAATAATTAAATAAGCATAGATCCATCTTAACTCTGGATCTACCACACGCCCACAAGGATCAAATCTCTTGAGATGCAAAGATCTTTTAGAGTAAAAAGAGATTTGATCTCTTTGTGCTTGATAGATCTGAAGTAAAAGATGGATCTAGGCTGATTTAAAATAAAGTTATAATTTTGTTAGCAGTTAAGATGGATCTAGACCGGTTTAAAATAAAGTTATAATTTTGTTAGCAATTAAGATGGATCTAGACCGGTTTAAAATAAAGTTATAATTTTGTTAGCGATTAAGATGGATCTAGACCGGTTTAAAATAAAGTTATAATTTAGTTAGCTTTTATGAATGTAGATGTATTATGAAATAAGTGTTTTGATGTTTATTATTGATTGATGTCTATTAATGTTATTAGCTATTTTATTTATATAGTTGTATTATATTACTTATTTTAAATAAAAATTAATGTAATTAAATAATAATATTTATATATAGTTAAAAAAAATATTTAATATGTTTAAAATTATTTTTATTTTTAACGAGAAGGTTTAAAATAAAATTGTATGATATTTAATTAAATTGAAATCTTTTAAAAAATATAATTAATGAAGATTTAAATTTTAAAATAAATTTTTTATTTTTAAAATAATGATAAATAAATGGTGAAATGCAAGTTAATTAGATTTTTTTTAAAGTAAAATATAAATTAATAAGGATTTTAATTTTTAAATAAATAATTTTACTAAAAAATAGTTATAAATGATGATATGCATGTTAATGATATTTAATCGGCTTGGAGTATGCCGTAAAACTGCTTCTACTTGGCTAAGAGCTCGTCTTCTTCGGACGTAAGGAAACAGGTTAACGGCCCCAGACCTAGAGGCATCTGGCAGGAGTGAAAGCCTGCTCCCTTACGGACCACAAACGGGTTATTACAGGTGGCATGGTTTTCCTTGATAACGGTGATGAGTCAAATCCAACATTCGTGGATAGCAGCCAGAGATGGCTGTCCTCACTGTGGATTTGACCCCTGAGTTTGACAGGTTTTGCCAACTTCGAAAAAAAATGTTAATGATATTTAAATAATAAAACATATAATTTGTTAAAAAAGGCAGAGAGTTTTTAACGAAGGTATATATGTCTCTTTTAAGTCGGTGTTAAATTGAAGAACTTTACGTAATCTATATGCCGGACTTATCGTGAGTGCAATCAAGTGGGTGTCAAATTGAGGAGACGTATGTAATAATCATATATAGAAAAGGACATTCACTATAGTCTAGGACTTCTTTTAGGTGAGTGCGGGATAATAAGAATTTATGAATACACTTGTGATAAAAGAGAATCCCCTCATCTGAAAAATAGATTCGAGGTAACTTTATTAAGATTTTTAAGATGGTATAAAATAATAAATAAATAATTATATATATGAATAGAGAGAAAATTAATAATTTGAAATTTTAATTTGATTAATAATATTATTATATTTTTGTTATAGAGTGTATTTTTTTTCAATTAAAGAAGTTTTTAATAGATTACTAAAAAGATGTTGAGTATACAATTTATTTTAACAGGTTTTTTATTTTCATTTCGAGCAGATTTGTTGAGATTGGGATCCGGAGGACATATAGATAAATGATGACATTCTTTATTTCTGATAGGCTTATTAGCCTTGGCATACATAGACAAAATAGAAGAGAACCCTGAATAGGAGACATCATATTAAGGAGGTGGGTTGGGAGGAATGATAGGAGGAGCAGTAAAGCAACCCACCTGTTCATGCATATTAAAATCAATATGCTCTACCCTCGCTTCTAAGTTGCGGAGGTGGTCGTTGGTGCATCGATGATGGCGTTGAAGATTGTCCAATTGTTCATAATTTTATTCTAATTATATTGGATGTTGTTGATGTAGGTTATCGGCTCGTTACGATCCTCATATCTATGCTCCCTCAAAATGTCCATGTTCACTTGGACATGGCGTAGCTAGGCCGTAATGGACTCGATGGTGGTTGAAGCAATCACATGGCCTGGAGAATGGGCTTGAGAGATAATAGTTGCCTCCTCTGCTTCTCAGTTGTCAAATGTGTTCGTGGGCAACTAATTCCCCGGGTTCAGCCACTCAACATGTCGGGGATTGCCTCCCCCCTAGTGAGGGCATCCCCTTTGACATGACATGATGTCAAGCTGAGGCTGCTCGAGGAAGGGAGAGGCTGGAAAATAGGAACCACAAGAATTGTGTATGACCCAATGATCAAACCTGCAAAAAAACCACCACCAAGATATATAACACCATTCAATACAACCAAACACAAGAATCTTGGTGGATGACACAAGATTGCAGTCCCAGGGCGCGCCTAAGCATGGGGCTTTCCTCCACACCCAAAACTAGCCAATAAAAACACCCCAACCCCTGTACATAAAGAATTGTAGATTTTCTTATAGATTCACAAACTCATGTAATCTACTAAAACAAAAGACAATAATCTACTTCTACTCTTTATAGCGAAAGCACATAAAGATCGAGTAAAACAATAATCGACAAGAGGAAGAACATCAATGGCACATAACACAATAAATATCCGGGGAAAGCCACAACTCAAAACCCCATTATCTGTATTGCATTAATAAAAAATCCAAGATGATAATACAATGCTTGTTCTCACAAGAACAATCCCAACACTCAGTAAAATCAATCTCCAACTCACAAGCAAACTCTTGGCCAACACTTAGCCAATTCTCTTGCTCTCCAAGCCCTTATTTCCTTGCGCAATTCCTATGGATGATTAGCCCATCTTAAAAGGAAATCGATGCATCAAAAACTACGCAATTCTTATGGTTGATTAGCCCATCTTAAAGGGAAATTAGTGCATCCAAATCTGCGCAATCCCTTCTAGGTTCAGTTCTTGATTGCATGCACCATCTGTACAACTCAGAAAATTCTACAACAAATAGTATAATGTCCCTGCACTCTAGTCTCAACTGGGTCTTTCTCATAATCGACATGAATGAGTTTCTAATGAGGGAATCTTCAGTTAACCAGAGTAGCACTAGTTGAGTGCACTAATGTATCAACTGACTATTAAATCACTATTAGTTCCTCAAATAGTTTGGAACTAATTTAACTGGGCTTAGCTCAGTAAACTAAGTTAACTGATTACAACTCATACTTAACTCATCCTGGACCCCTATAATATAGGGAGAACATATACATGACTTCATAAAGACTTCCAACTCGAAATTCCTAAGTTAACTAAGTCAACTCACTATAGTTAACTATTACAAGTTGCTGCGATAGTAGAATTTGATTTTAATTCTTAGTTTAATTCAAGGACAAATTAAACTAGAATTTCTGGATTCTATTTTTATCATTTCTTGTTGTTATTTTCAATGCTCCCTCTCAACAAGAAAGGAATTCAACTCGATCCTTATCCTGAACCTTTTGGAATGTTCTGCATGCAACACTTTTCTCTAGTGTTGTTACACCAGCAACTCCAGAAACAAAAAACATCCAACCTGAATCAGAATGATGCCTCTATCATCAAAGTCTCTGATTGCTATTGCCTCTGTCGACTAAAAACTCTATGCTCCTATTGACTCTGCCTTTCTACACTATTGTCAATCCTTCTTTGCACTTCTTCAGTATCTGACTACCCTAGCCTTTGTCACTTTGATCTCTGACTGCATCAATCACACTAATTCCTCCCACTACTATGTACTTTGGGCTCTCGTAGCAAGGTACGATCCATGAGATAAAACCACTCAATGGACCTTGCCCAATTTCATCCCTCTTGGGACTATCACTTCACATTGCCCCACCTCACATCTGGAGGTATGGTTGCATGTGATCTCTCTACCTACTTGGCTCGAAATTTCCCCCTGCTGGAGGTCTCTACATGTGTGGATGCCTCCACTCAGTCTCCTCTTGGCTTCTTCAATTGTGGTTGCTCCACAATCATTTGAGACTGCTTCTTCTCTACGCAAGTGGAACTCTCCACTCGATCTCCTCTCAGCTTCTCTAGATATTGCTGCTCCACAACTTCCTGAAGCTACTTCAAAGGCTTCTTCTAGGGTTGCATGTTGAGAGGTAATTTACTCTCCCTCTCAACCACCAAGTCTCTAACCTTTGCCTTGCTCCTCAAGGCTTTGCATGCATCTTGAACCTCAAGAGCATACAGGTTCTTGACATGTGCGCCGATCTGTTCACCTGTCCCATGGTGATGTGTCTAAGGAAAACCTTTCCCTTACTAGAAACAACATCATAGCCACGGTCTTCCAATACTGCAACTGAAACAAGAACATACATCACATTTGTGATCTTGAAAGGGGAGCCACACTCCCTCTGAAAGGTAACCGTACTGATCCCATTAGCTCTTTACCTCTTGTCATCTCCAAACTCTATTCTCTGCTTGGGGTATTTCTCCTCAAAACCACTAAAGAGATCTCTATTCCTCGTCATATGGAACAAGGCACTACTGTCAAGATACCACATGCCTCCCATGGCAGTGTCGGCCAAGCATGCCATGAGAGTGAAATAAAGTTCAAATTGTGAAGCTAGAGCTTCACCTATTGCCGCTACTTTCGGTTGCTTCTCGCTTGCTTTCTTTTGTGGGCAGTTCTTGGCATAGTGCCCATGCTCATGATAGTGAAAACATGATTTTCATCAAGTCCATCTTCTTTCATCCCTCCTCACCTTGTAACATCTTTCCCTTGACCTTCTTTTCCTTACTCGCTAAGGCAAAATCCTCTTCCACTTCCTTGGAAGAGGTCCCACCTCTAGTGTTCCTCCTGATCTCCTCCTACTTCAAATTTGATCACAATCATTCCCAATCTGGTAGCTTCTCCCTACCATTGACAGAGTGCTAACTCTTTGGGAGTCTAAGAAGAGCAATACTCAACATATCATCCTCGACAACTGTGATTCCAGCACTTCCAAGTTCATCACGACATTGAGTGAACTTGGTCAAGTAACTTGGAATTGAGTCGCCTGCCTCCATCTTGATTTTTCAAAGTTTATATTTTAGTGCCAACTTCCTTTGGTCACTGCTATTCTGTAAAATTTCCTTCAATGCTTTCCACATAGCATGCTGATTTTCCTTCCCATGGAGACTCGAGATAATGTGGTCTCAAACTCCCTCAAGGATTATCTGTCTCGCCCTTGCCACACACTTCTTCCATTCAGCTAGGTTCTGAGCATCTGATGTTGGTGGCTTAGGAATTTCCTGATCAATGAATTCCTTCAAGCCATTAACCTCCAACATGACCTCCATCCTGTCCTTCCAGACTATATAATTCGTGTTTCCATCCAAGGCATATCGAGCCGCAAACCGTAGAACACCATCTGTCGATCCCAAAGTATGTATTGCAAATTCGAATTTCACCTGTAACCCAAAACTCAAAACTTTGAAATCTCCTTTGGTATATTGTTCTTAGCTATGATACCATGTATATTTTCTTGTAGATTCACAAGCTCATCTACTAAAACAAGAGACAATAATCTACTTCTACTCTTTACAGTGGAAGCACATAAAGATCAAGCAAAACAATAATCGACAAGAGGAAGAAAATCAATGGCACATAACACAATAAATATCCGAATAAAGCCACAACTCAAAACCCCACTATATGTATTGCATTAATCAGAAATCCAAGATGATAATACAATGCTTGTTCTCATAAGAACAACCCTAGGACTCAATAAAATCAATTTCCAACTCACAAGCAAACTCTTGGCCAACACTTAGCTAATTCTCCTGCTCTCCAAGTCCCCATTTCCTTGTGCAATTCCTATGGCCGATTAACCCATCTTAAAGGGAAATCAATGCATCTAAAACTGTGCAATCCCTTATAGGTTCAGTTCCTGATTGCATGCACCATCTGTACAACTCAAAAAATCCTACAACAAATAGTATACTATCCCTACACTCTAGTCTCAACTGGGTCTTTCTTAGAATCGACATGCATGAGTTTTTGATGAGGGAATCTTCAGTTAACTGAAGTAGCACTAGTTGAGTTCACTAATGCATCAACTGACTGTTAACTCACTATTAGTTCCTCAAACAGTCTGGAACTAATTTAATTGGACTTAACTCAACAAACTAAGTTGATTAATTACAACTCATACTTAACTCATCCTGAACCCCTATAATATAGGGAGAACATATACATGACTTCAAAAAGACTTCCAAATCGAGATTCCTAAGTTAACTAAGTTAACTCACTATAGTTAACTATTAAAAGTTACTATGAGAATAAAATTCAATATTAATTCTCGGTATTATTCAAGGACAAATTAAACTGGAATTTCTGGATTCTATTTTTATCATTTCTTTTTGCTATTTTCAACAAGAATTCCCATCACCAGTCTGACACCATGCTCTTAAACTCACCTTCATGATTGTCGAGGGGTGCAATGTGACTATGTACTGCCCCTTCTCTTTGAGTGCCAAAAGGAGTAGCACCCAAACAAGCCGGTAGCTCGAGACGAGCTCAATTGCATAGCTGGGCACTCCAACACTTGAATCGCAAATTGCAGGGGGTAAAAGCTAGCTTACCTCGAGGACTAGGCACCTCCTCTATTACCGACACTAACTCTTCATCCCTTGAGCAGAGGTTCTAGGCAGGAATATAGAGAGACTCAACATTATCACTCATGCTAGGATCCCATGGACAATCCCTAGCCTTAGTGTTGTGCCACCCTGAGCTATCCCATACAACTGTCACTCTGCAAACCCACTACCTTGACCTCAATAGTGCGTTCAACACCGAGTACCACTACCCTCTGCACCCTCCCAATTCATCGCCTGAAACATACAACTGAAGAATTTCCATCTATGCCCTAGGAATTTATCAACAACACGTGTGAGCAGGGTGTCTACTTGCGGGAAATTAGAGCATGCCTGACTCTTTGTGGAAGATTAATGGAGCACGTGGAGGTCATACAAGCTCCATACTCAACCCACTTTCCAAGTGGTGATCTGGATGTACACCCCTATCAGGGACAAAGTTGAAAGGTGTCTACAACCAAGAGGTCTTGGATTGCCTAGAATTCTCATGGGTCCAAGTTTGCCTTAATCTATACTTCTCGCCATGCGGTAGTGAATTCTTTGTGGGGGTTCATCGAGCCATGATTGGTAAGCCCATCTGCAACTTTATTACCCATGTGAAGTACATGCCCAGTAGATGCATCATCAAAATGTGTCAAGAGGTGATTTATTCTCTCAAGTTGGCCTTCCACGCGGCATCTTCAAGCTATTTTTGGAATGGAAGAACCATTGATGATATTCTAATTCATTTGGATAATCAATTTGGAATGCCCCACTATGTGGATCCTTAGCCACTACTGTCGATGAGCTAATACCAACCCATTTTCCAGTGTTGTCAGTTCCACAACATTATTTATAGTATATCTATAATAGTCAGTGTAGACTCCATTTGGGTGACCCTGAGAATCCTGCACACCCCACCATATCCTACTGGGCCTGGATTTTGTTTTGAGGCACCATAAAAATTGATTTGAATGCAACTGTTCAGGGTTCTAAGGAAGATTGATGGAGATGTTGTGGGAGGATCACTTGCAGTAGAGGACAAAGGATGGATCATTGCCTAGGAAAGTTTAAGAGAGAGGAGGATCCTTGATTCCTGACTATCTATCAGCCAATCATATGGGCACCATTTCTTGGAGAGGATGGTTTCCCTCGTGTTCTCTTTCACCTGCAATTGGATTAGCGAGCTCAAAGGATCCTGATCATGAAAGATTGCTTGATTACTACTTTTCCACACATTTTAGAGGGTAAAGCCCAATGCCAACCGCCATGCTCGATTAACATTGGGGTTCTTAAATCTGTGGGTCTTCCAACCTTCTATAGTTTCCAGGATATCCTCTGAATGATTACCAAAGGGGCCAAAAAGAGTGGCGATGATGCCCCATACTTCTCCAGCAGTCGGGAAAGCATTCAATAGGTGTTGTATTATCTCCTCGTTGTTCTCATAGAGGGGGCATCTGGATTGGCTCGAGTATCCATGTTTCAACAATCTATCCAATGTCAGGATCTTCTTATGCCCTACTAACCAGAGGAAGTGTGCTACTTTTGGCCAAAGATTTCTTGCCCAAATTTTGTCCCATATTGTCCCCTTAGGGTTTTCAAGGGCATTCTTTTTTTATGAGGTATGCTTCTTGAAGAGAGAAATTTCCAGTGTGTTGTAGCGGCTATAAGCAGCCTCCAAAATTTTGGCCTGAACCCAATTTTGGAGCCTCCCTTGAGAGTTTCACTTGATGACTGCACACACTCGGGTTCACTTCATGAGCTCGCGTGAGTCATCGCATTCACCTTGCTTGTTCATTTCACCAAGTCTTTCATGTTGATGTCAAAGTCATGCTTGTGACTATGTTCTGGTTATGCTTCAAAGCCTTCACTTCGTGTGTACTTGCTTTGTTCGCTATGAAATCATTTGTCGCACTCACACACAGGGTCACATTCATTATCATGCAAGTGTTGTCATGACTGACCAATGATCAATCACAAGTGTCACGCTTGTCGCCTGCACCATCGGTCGGTCATGTTGCACATATGTGTTTGGATGGTTTGAGTCATCTCGTTGTTGAGTCATGCAAGTGTGTGTTGCAAGATCACATATGCATCTTTGACACATTCACACACTTAGTCATTTTGCTGAAGTTCTGATGACCGGACTCCCCTTTGACAGCCGGACCATCACCCCACCATCGACTCGACCGACTGTCACCCAGAACAATGTAGGAGCACCAAGAAAGTCATTTCAAGCTGCGCTGCCCACAAGAAAATAAATCAGTCTCCATGATGTTCAACCAAAGAGTTTGACCCAACAACCACCCTAGGACTGACTCCCCTGAAAAATTGCACAGAAGTTGCAAGCATCGCCTACTCTATTGACTGAGAAAATTGCACAGATAGGTCAAATAGACATTGAGTGCCTGTCCCTGTCTACCAGCCAGCCAACCCTCCCGACATTCGACCGACTGCTCATCTAGAAAATTGCATAGTTTTCATGAGCAGGCCCTTTACTGCCCAACAGTCCACTTAGCTCAGAAATTGTGCTGAGATGATCAGCAGGCTGACCTCTCAGCATCAATGCAATTTCTCTTGCCAACATCTCCCAGCAACATAATGCCAGTTCCCTCCAGGAATTGCATAGTTTCTGCTGCCAATCTCCCGGCAGCTGACTGCCAATTCCCCTCAGGAATTTCACAGTTCCTGTTGCTAGTGACCAAGCAGCTAGCTGCCAGGATCTCGACCATTTCCCCCAAAAAATTGTGTAATTTCTACTTGCCAAGCCTCTCTGCAACCCAACCTATTCCTCCAAAAAAATGCGCATTTTTTCTGCCCAGCCCCGCTGCTTGTTCATTCCAAAAACTACCAGATTATGCTTGCCCAACCTTTCTACAACCCAGACTGTTCCCCTAAAAAATCGTACAATTTTATCCTCCAGTCGGGCCAGATCTTGTGAATAGTAACTATCGATCTGGATTGCTCATCTCCATCACCTAGTGACTCTTGTGCAGTTTTCATCAGCATTGCCCAGAGCCTCCATCTCGCCTCGCAACCTTGTTGCCTCTCTCGGTCACCTGCATCCGAAATGGTCATGTATCATGGTAGACTAGGAGGTTTTTTGGGTTTGATGTCGTCTCATCATGAGTGACTACATGAACAGGTAAACAAACAAACATGGCGTGACAATGAACGGGATGAATGAAGGGGAGCACATGCAAAAGGACAAGTTCATTGACGAACGAACAAACTATGCATGTAAAGAGATATGCTCGTGAACGGATGATCATGTGAAGATGTGTTTGTGGATGAACAAATGAGTGAACATGCAAGATGTTCTCATAGATAGATGAATGAACGAACATGCACCTTTCATGAATAGACGAACTTGTCAAGCATTCTAACATACAAGCAAGGAGCAACATCAAGTGAACCAACGACCATCAAGGACTCCGCGCACTTTGCCATGTAGAAGTGACGCTGTGATACACCATGAGGACGTCCATCACCCAACAGCACTGCAGCTCGACATGCACACCAACAACACGAATGTACCAACACTGTCACGTCGAGTTATGTCATGATTCATGTCATCCACATCTCCACTATGGGCCATACTGTCTATCAATGTAATATAACATGGAAGTCCAAGAGACCCACTTGTTGTACAAAGAGTCATGTAAAGTCGAAAAGTCATGGAAGTCAAACAATTATGAGGGTAGTCGAACAACCACAAAGGTTAGTTTCACCCTTGGCTATAAATACCCCCTCATTTGTACATGCAAAGGACTTTTCACCTCAGCTCCTCCCACACAGCCGAAAGAGTCTGTTATCTTTTCTTTGAGGAGTAAGCAGTGGCTCCAACGCCCCTCACACGGGGTTAGTGATGTATGGTGTAACAATGTGTCTTGGAACTTTCGCTTAATTCAGAAGCCTGCTAACATGCCAACACATTTTCACACATGCATTGTATTTTTTGTAAGACTAATCTTTAACACTTGTAATGCATGTTGCTTGAACCTGTGTTTAACACTTGAACTAATTCACTTGTTGTAATACACGTATGTTAATGGAAATGTGTTGTAGATGTTGTTAACGTTGTCTCGCCCATGTAGACTACTCTCCCAGACATCAGAAAAACCTTTCACATAAAACTTTCTATAACAACCATTGCACTCGTGTAGACTAATTCACTAAGTGTTATACATGTTATATTCCCTTGTGTGTTGTGACGGCCGCATCCATGTGGACTGTTCCGCCATAAGTTGCGCATGTCCTATTTTTCTGTGTGTTCCTAGTAGAGTTGGGACTTCTCCCAACCGACTTGGGGCTCACTCTCACCCTCTCTTCCTCTATAGTGAAAGAACCATTGACACAAGTAACACTTACACTCACCAGGCACACGAACCTCACTTATCGAAGACAAAGTAGACCACTCTCCTGTGCTGACAAGCAAGAGTTGAGGCAAATCTTTAAGATAATGGCAATCGGGCCATCATATCGGATGGGACTCCCACAACAAACAATGTGAGGTCTAGTTGGGACTTCATATCGGGGTGATCCCCTGAATGTTGGCGGGTCCAGCACCATCAACACAATGGTTGAATATCCCCATCTTAATTTGTTAGAGAAATACGAGTAAGGAATCCTGCTTTGGTAAAGTTGTTGAGAGAGGTATTCCCAATCTTCTTTAGACATTTCCACTTGCCAGTCCATCTCAGTTTTCTAGTGCCTCCAACTTTGGTCAGTTCGATTTACATCCCATTAGTCAGCTATTCGACCTGCACTTTGGTCTCGAAGGAGGGTTTGGAGGTATTGCAGTGTCAAATCTCAATTAAGACAGGGGAGTTGCTGCCAAGAGTCTACCTAGAATAAAGCAGATTGGCCATTTTTTATTTCCTAGAAGAAGTGTTCCCGAATAAGGTCACTGTTGTGATTGGCCATGTTCCATATTGCCAATCCTGAAGGAAAGGAGGGGTCTCTTAAGAGTACCTCTTGATATTTTCCCTGTCCATACTTTTGAGTTTAGATATGTTTCCATTTCTCATCTCCCCCTTGGATCCATTTCCACTAGAGCTTTGCTCCAAGGCCAGATTTAGATATTCTAGATCTTGTAGCCCCAGACCTCGAGCGCTTTGGGGGGACACAAATTTGTCCAGGCTACGAGAGGCCATTTTCTTTCCATAGATGCACCACTCCATAAGAACTTCCTAAATATAGCTATAAGATCTTTGTAGATGATTTCCGGGGCAAGGAGAGCCAATAACTGATATAAAGGGATCACTTGCAAGATCACTTTCAATAGAGTAGCTCATCCTACCAGGTTCAATACTCTGAATGTCTAGTTTGATAATTTCTTTAAATTTTTTTAGCATAATTCCTTCCATGGAGAAATGCGAAGTGGATTGGCTAGGAGGGGAACCCCCATGTATTTCGATGATAAAGATCTGATAGTGAATCCCAAGACCCTAACAAGAAAGGTTTGAATAGGGAGAGGGGTGTGAAAAAAATAAATACTAGACTTGTCTTTGTTAAAGAGCATATTTGAGGTTGTCAGGAATTCAACAAGGATACCATCAATCAAGAGGGATTCCCATATAGTGGCTTCACTGTACAAGAGATGAGTCATGGTGAGATTGGTTCTTGGCAGGTGAAGACCTCGTAAAGCATTGGTATTTTTGGCTTTTGTGATCAACCTGCTAAGGCCCTCTGTTGCGATGATAAAGAGGAAAGGTGAGATCATATCACACTGGCGGAAGCCCTTGGAAGATCTAAATGTGACATATGGGGCACCATTCACTAGAATGGAAAAGAAATGGGTAGAGATCAATGATTTGATCAAGCATACCCAATCTTCAGAGAATCCAAAAGTGTGCATAATTTCCAAGAGGTAATACCAACTTAATTTGTCATAATATTTCGAGAAGTCCATCTTAAGCAACATCCCCTGCTTCTTATGGCTCTTAAGGGAATGGATGGCTTCATGGGTTGTAACTATTCCATCCAAAAAAAATTATCCTTCTACAAAACCCAACCGCTCCTGGCTAATGATGTGGTGGAGGATAGGTCTCAATCACCAAACTAGAATTGAAGAGAGAATCTTGTAAATAACATTGCAGAGGGATATGGGTCTAAATCCATTGGGGGAGTTCGCCTCTTTTTCTTTAGGAACCAATATGAGGAAAGTAGCATTGAGACCTTACCAGACCTGCTTGAGTTGGTTGGATTCCTCCACCTTCACCACAATTTCCAGGCCTAGAAATGACCAGCAAGCCTTGAAAAATTATGAGGTGAAACCATCAAGCTCGAGTGCTTTATTGGAGGGCACATCCTTGACCATCACTTCCACTTACTCAAAAGAGATTGGGTTGAGTAAGGCCTCATTTTTATTTGGCGTTACTAGAGAGGGAATATGTTGTGTTACATTTGCAATGTCTTCTGACCTGTCATGCACTTCTTCAACTAGCAGTGAGGAGTAGAAATAGGTCAACTCTCGTTTCATATCTTCATGGCGCTCCAGGTTTGTACCCTCGGTCGAGATTAGCGAGGTGATTCGGTTTGTACCCTCCCGGAGCCATTGAATCTGTGATTTCTGCCTCAACAAAGTTTATTCTTGGATTCTCTATTCCTCCAACTCCAAGACCAGGCGTCCTTCTTTAATGGCCAGTTCCTCGAAGCATCCTTCACAGACTATCTGCATCTAAAGTGTCTCCATCTGGTCCTCAAGTTTGCATTTTTCTACAAATATGTCCCCAAACTCCTCACGATTCCAAACTTTAATTTTGTAACACCCTCCTGCCACATTGATTTTATTAGGATAATTATTTTGTTGTACTAAATTCCTTTTCAGATTATGTTAAATGTGCTTAAGGATTCAAGACATTATTTACAAGTTTAAAACATGAGTTTTCAAGTGATTTTATGTAATTTTTATGTGCAAATTAACACAAACAAATGACTAAACAATAGCATATAACATACATAAACATCACCATAAACAGTATCACAACAACACATGATGAAGGAGTTCACTCCTCCTAGGCTACATCTCCTTGGTCCAACTTCTAATGTCTTGACCCTCTCTATTATGCTAAAAAATGTGAATACATCAGTTTACAATACTTAGAAAGCTTTGAAACCTATTCCAATGGCTCCAGAATTCCCAAAAATGCCTGTGTAGCCTCTTTCTGCTCCTGATTTGGTCAAAAACTCATCAAATTATCATTTTCCCAAGTTTGGTTGCTATTCGCTCTACAAACTCCCCAAAATCCAGCACCTAACCAACAATTTTGCCCCATATTGTGCTAACGGAGCGCCATTTTGCCCAAAATTCGGTGCAAACTGTGGATGCCTTAATTCAACCTCTAAGGCCTTAAGTCCGAAAAATTTGGGCACATGGGAGACCATGTGCCCAAGGCTAAGGCCAACGGACCGCCCCCGTTGGTCTAGCCCCTGCTTCCCACTAGTAGTGGTCATATGATGGTGCGAGACCAAGGGTCGACCCCCGTGGGCTGGCCCCATCCCCGAATGACACATTTGTGAAATTCAAATATATGTCGACGACTTATAATGTTAAGACTTATGTGTATGGCGTATTGGCGAAGGATTTGGAGTTGTGTTTTGAGGTCGCGGGTTTGACCCCTACTGCTGCTGCTCGGACTTTGACCCATAATTTTGGTGGCCCTTGGACTGCCACATGGCAGCCTTTGACTGGGCCACGTGTTAGCCCATGGTTGGCCACCAATCCAGCCAATCAAAAATGTCGAATTTCGTCCAATAAGAATGTGCCACTTGGCATAATACCATTTGTTGAGCTCATTGACCAGTCAAAGCACAACATAGACCTATCTAATCAATGCCATGTTAGAAGTACAAACTGCTGATTTGGTTGCCAAAGTTTTACAAAAATTCACCTGTTTGGGAAAGTGAACAGAACATGATTCTAGGAGCATTTGGTGTTCGTTTCGCACGAAACGAGTTGCATCAGATTCAGGATGACGAGCACTACACTGTTGTCTAGGTTCCACACTGATATGAGAACTTTTAATTTTGAGCTGTTTTTTGAGCACTTGATCATTCCTCCCCACTGGAAGCCTTTTGGACCCCAAAAGATCACTTTTAGTTGTCTAATAGGTGAGGGTATAGTTCCCTCACCTTTCCAATCTTGATCCATTTGGATTTTGAAGGATTTGTTCCCTTGAGCCCCACTCTAAGGTATCCGCATTCCCTCATTTTGAAGGCCTTGTTCTTTTGTCAAGAATGGTGTCTTGTTGTAGTTCATCAAGGTATTCAGGAGAAAAATACTCAATGGAAGGAATTTAGACATTTTCTCCTTGATCTTCAATTAAAGGAGGCTCATACAACCTTAAGTTCTCAACATTAACAACAACATAAATTTTCATATATGAAGGAAAATCCAACCTAAAGGCATTATTACCAATCTTTTCCATAATTCTGCATGGACCATTTCTAATTGGTTTTAACCTTTAACCTTCTCCTTCGAGCCTCTCTTTGTTAATGTGAAGCCAAACTTCATCACTGACTTGGAACTTGTGATCTACAGGATGTTTTTCATGCCTTGCTTTGTACTTGCCTTGGCTCTTTTCCAACTATTCTTGAACTCTTTGGTGTACCAATTGGATTTGTTCAATGAACCTTCTTGATTTGTCTATGTCACTATGACCATCAATAGCAACATCCTTTCCAAAAATGAAATCCAAAGGAGACTTAGGAAAGTATCCTAAACATGCTTCAAATGGTGATGTTTGAATTGAAGAGTGCTTGGCCCAGTTGTAAGCATGTTGAATATAGTGCAAATCTTCATCCAACAACTTAGGATGATTTCTACAATACCCATGAAGAAGATGTATCATTGTCATGTTCACCATCTTTGTTTGACCATGTTTTTGCAAATGAAATGATGTACTCTTTTTCAATTTGGTGTCCATGAATCCCCAGAAGTTTGACCAAAAATTCCCAACGAAGCAAGAATCTCGATCACTAACAATGGATATGGGAAATTTAAAATACACCCATACATTGTGAAAAGAACAACCGAGTAGTTTGTTCAACTGTAATTTTCTTTTTACATGGCATTAAAATACACATTTTGTTGAATTTATCCACAACTACATACAAATAATCATGACCTCTTTTTGACAATGGAAGACCTCCTACAAAATCCATAGAAACACTCTCCCACGGTCTTGAAGGAACCGAAAGTGGTGTGTACAATCCTAAATTATTATTGCTAGGCTTATTTACTACACATAATGAACATCCTTTAATAAAATGTGACACACTTTCAAGTATACAAGGCTAATGACAATATCTTTGTAGATGTGCCAATGTCTTACTTACACCGAAATGACCATTAATAAGAGAAGTATGTGCCTTTCTTATGATGTTGGCTCTTTCTCCCTGTGGAATATAAAGCTTGCCAAGATGGTACAACAAGTTATCATGCAAATATTAATCCAATTCCTCTACTTGGTTTCCTTGATTCAAGCTTGCATAAACATTCTGAAAGTCATTGTCTAATGCATATTGGTTAATATAACTTTCATGCAAAATAGATTTATGCTTGAGTAAAGTAGCTGCACCCTAGAAAGCATATCAACAACTTTATTGTAGATACCTTTCTTATACCTTATTACCAAGTGGAATTGTTGAAGAAAACCCATCCATCAGAAGTGCCTTGATTGCTGCAACTTAGATTGAGATTGCAATTATTGTAATGGTTGATGTTCAATGTGAATGATTGTTTCCTTACCCATCAAGTAGTGTTTCCACTTTTTCCCACTTTTCACCAATGCATACAATTCCTTGTCATATGTAGGATAATTAATCACTGCACCATTGAAAGTTTCGAAATGAAAATAAATAGGCTTACCATGTTGCAAGAGGATTGCACCCATGGCATAGTCACTAGCATCAGTCTGGATCTCAAATGACCATCTCAAGTATGGAAGTGCAAGTATTGGAGCTAAACTGATATTTTCCTTTAATGCATCAAAGGCCTTTTCTTGTTTGCCTCCCCACTGAAAATCCCTTTTCACGCTTGTCAATGCATGCAAAAGAGTTGCTATAAAAGGAAAGTTATTAATGAATTTCCTCCAATATTGGGCCACTCTCAAAAAAATTCTTACCTCAGTAACTATCTTGGGCCTTGGCCAATTCAAAATGACATCAACTTTGGAGGGATCTATTTTCAACTCACCTCCTCCAACAATATGACCCAATTCAACTAAATAAGTTTTTCCAAACTCACACTTTGACATCTTTAAATACAACTGTTCTTTCTTTAAGACATCAAGTACTTTTCTCACATGAATGGCATGTTAATCACGATATTTACTAAAGATTAAGATGTCATATAAGTAGAATATAAAAAATCATTAAGAAATGACCTCAACACATCATTCTTCACACACATGAAGGTAGCAGGAGCATTACATAAACCAAAAGCCATAACTAGCCACTCAAACAAACCTTGTTTTGTTTTGAATGTTGTCTTCCAAATGTCTCCTTCAACAATTCTAATTTGATGGTAGCCACTCCTTAATTCCAACTTAGTAAAATACTTTTAATCTTTCAATTGATCAAGTAAATCATCTATTCTAGGCAGAGGGTAATGGTTCTTTACCGTAATCTTGTTCAATTCACGAGAGTCCACACACATGCACCATGTTCCATCCTTATTTGGCATCGGAACAATAGGCGAACCACATGGCGAAGAACTCTTCCTGATGATCCCTTTATCCAACAACTCTTGAATTTGTTTTTTAATTTATGTACTTTCCATCACTGATATCTTGTACATGCCAATGTTAGGAAGAGGACTATCTTGGTGCAACTGTATCTCATGTTGGATTCCTCTCTTGGGAGGTAATCCTTTTGGTTTATGAAACATCTCATCATATTGGTTAACAACATCAACCAATTCATATTTCAATCTTGAATCACAACTTTGAAAAGCTTCATTATCAACATCATTCTTGGATTTGATCAGTAGAAGCAAAAAATTCTTGCTAGAATTCACTATTCTTTTCATCTACCCCGCATTAACAAGTGAAAGATTTAGTTTCTTGCTATGAGCTCTCACAATATATTATACTCCATCTTTGAACAAATGGTATTTGTTTTCATCTCTATGGAAGATAGCTTTTTTGTCATAGAGATAAGGGTTGCCCAAAACTATACCACATATGTCTAGTGGCACAACATCAAGCTCCACTTCGTCTATGAAATTTGCAGTAATGGTGAATTTTAGTTTACATTTTCTTGTTGCTTGCAATTGTGCATTGTCAAATGCCCATCCTAATGGATATGGTTTATTATGTGGAATGGTTTCCAAGTTTAAATATTTGACAATGTTTTTAGAGATAAGAATGGCATGAGAGCCATTGTCAAAAGAGCATCAATTTTGCTATGTTTTGAGATTACCCTTATGTGAAAAAGTTCTATCCTCTTATTTTCATTTGGAGTTTCATTATGTGAATTTGAAGTACTAGTGCTAGCAATGGATTCTTTTCCTTTCATACCCATGGCTGTAATTTTAGTTTCATCACCTGAATCGTATCCCAAATCTTGTTGAGTTGTTGCAGTTGTCTTTTGTTTTCCCTTGTTGTTGAATTTCTTTGGTTTCATCTCGGGATGAAGCTTCCAACAATGAGCTTCATTGTGACCCTCTTTGGAAAAATGCTTACATGTTAATTTCTCTCCTTCCTTCTTAATAGATGCATTTTTCTTTCCCATTTCCTTTAAAACCAATTTTTTTCCTTTACCCTTAAATGGCTTTTTACTACCCTCTTCTAGAGTATTTTTCCCTCTTGCCTCAAGATGAGTGGCTTGCGCACACACCTCATCTAGATTATGGGGATTAAACATAAGGATAGTATGCCTAAGGTAACTATGTAAACCCCCTATGTACTTCAACAATGTGTCTTATGATTACAAATCTACACCTAACATTAGAGACCCTTTTCTGAATTTTTGGGTGTAATCTTGTACATTTTGACCTTTAAGTTGTCTAAAGTTCTGCCAATTGATGATGGAATTAGGGGAATTTAGAGGTATAAAATGGGCCTCCTAAGGAAATTATAAAATAATATTGGAAACAATAAAATAAGATTAGATTACATCATCAAATTTTAGAGGGAAAAAAGAAAAAACTATTTTTTCAACTTATCTCCCTATGGCTTTACTCAATTTTCGAGTGGAAACACTTGTTGGATGAAAATTTTGATTCTTCATCCAAGGAGTACCCATGTTGCATACTTTCGATGGACCCTACTACACGAAAAATGAGAAATACATGAAAAACGTGATTGAAATCATGTTTTTCATGTATTTCTCATTTTTCATATAGTAGGGTCCATCAAAAGTATGCAACATGGGTACTTCTTGGATGAGGAATTAAATTTTTCATCCAACTACTACTCCTGCTCAAAATTTGAGTGAAACCTTAGGGAGATAAGTTGAAAAAGTAGTTTTATTATTTTTTAATATTTTTACTTTTTTACTCCAAAAATGGTGAATCATCCCCCATAGTTGACATCATCATCTTGAATCCTATTGGTTCTTATAAAGTTTATTTTGGTTGTACATTTTTCTTAGGAGGCACATTTTAGACCTAAAAATTCCCCTAATGCTTTCTACATATAATTTAGAGGGTAGAATTATCTTTTAATTGCAACAATGAAATCAGACCAAGAAATAAACAGCTTACCATGTTTTTTTTATCTCTTCTTGTGTCTTTGATTCCAACCGTACTAGTGTTGCACTCTCCAACCTCAATGAATATAATTGAATCTTTATGTCATCCTCTTGAAGGTTTTGAATTCTGTTATAGACCTCCAACTGATGAACCCAATTGTCAAGCTTCTCTGCATTCACTTCACCATTATACTTGGGCAGTTCAAATCTAACATCAAGTTTTAACAAGCGTGATTTACCAGTTCCTTTTGAGGTATGTTAATGAGTATGAGTAAGGTTTGTGTTAGTGGAAGAGGATGAAGATGCACGTGAAGAAGAAGATGAATAATATAGTGGAGAGGGTGGAGGTTTACCTCCATTTCCATTACCTCCTCCTCCTGAAGAACCTTTCCATTGGGAGGCTTGGAGCTTTCATCCTGTAGTTTGATATTACTCTCTTCATAGAGGACCTTCACCATCTTTGTCATGTCAAATAAAGCCTTCCTGAAGACCTTCTCATCCTTTGTCATGTTTGTAGGCTCTCCTTCCTGAGACATGCTCACTGAAGTCTCAACTACAATTTGAGGAAGAAATGGTGGTGGAGATTGTGGCAACCTTGCACTCCTTCTCCTTGACCCAGCTTCAGGGCTTTCAACCAGCTTCCCTTCTCCTATCTTCAGCTTCAACCTTGTAAGAATGACATTCACTTGCAAAACAGTTAAATCCTTCTTACACAAAGAAAAACAAGAGCTCTTATACCAAACTTGATCTAATTGGGATAATTAGTTTGTTGTACTAAATTCGTTTTTAGATTATGTTAAATATGCTTAAGGATTCAAGAGATTATTTGCAAGTTTAAAAGATGAGTTTTTGAGTGCTTTTATGTAGTTTTTATGTGCAAATTAACAAAAGAAAATGACTGAACATCAACATATAACAAACAAACATCACCATAAATAGTATCACAATAGCACATGATGAAGGAGTTCACCCGTCCTGGGCTACGTCTCCTTGGTCTAGCTTCCAATGGCTTGACCCTCTCTATTATGCTAAAAAATGTGAATACATCAGTTTAGAATGCTTAGAAAGCTCTAAAACCTATTCCAATGGCTCCAAAATGCCCAAAAATACCTGTGTAGCCTCTTTCGGCTCCTAATTTGGTAAAAAACTCATCAAGTTATGATTTGCCCAAGTTTGGTTGTTATTCGCCCTATAAACTCCCCAAAATCTGGCACCTAACCCACAATTTCACCCCATATTGTGCTAATGGAGTGCCATTTTGCCCAAAATACAGCGCAAATTGTGGAGTGCCATTTTGCCCAAAATCCAGCGCAAATTGTGGAGTGCCATTTTGCCCAAAATCCGGCGCAAATTGTGGAGCGCCATTTTGCCCAAAATCAGGCGCAAATTGTGGAGTGCCATTTTGCCCAAAATCCGGCGCAAAATGTGGGTGCCTTAATCCGACAAAATTTGGGCACGTGGGGGGCCACGTGCCCAGGGCTAAGGCCAACGACCTGCCCTTGTCGGTTGAGCCCCCACTCCCCCCCGGTAGTGGTCATATGACAGTGCACGACCAAGGGTCAGCCCCCGTGGGCTAGCCCTACCCTTGAATGGCACGTTTATGAAATTCAAATATATGCCGACGAATTATACTTTTAAGACCTATGTGTATGGTGTATTGGTAGAGGTTTTGGATTTGTGTTGTGAGGTCACAGGTTCGACCCCCGCTATTGCTACCCAGACTTCGACCCATAATTTTGGTGGCCCTTGGGCTACCACGTGGTGGCCTCTGGCTGGGCCACGTGTTAGCCCATGGTTGGTCACCAATCCAACCAATAAAAAATGTCTAATTTCATCCAATAAGAATGTGCCACTCGACACAATACCATTTGTTGAGCTTGTTGACCAGTCAAAGAGTCATATATACGTGCACAGTCAGCACCACGTCAGTAGTATGGACTGTTGACTGGGCTGTCAAATTTTTACAAAAATTTGCCTATTTGGGAAAGTGAATAGAACTTGATTCTAGGAGCATACGGTGTTTGTTTCACACGAAACGAGTTGCGCCAGATTGAGGATGACGAGCACTATGTAGTCATCCATTTTCCATGCAGATCTGACAACTTTAAATGGTGATCTATTTTTTGAGCACGTGATCACACATCTACCCAAGTAACCATTCCAACTGGGGTAAACATGAGACAAGAGGCTACTATGATCAAATTCGGCCTCCTACGTGACCTTAAGGAAGTTGAATCAACAAAACATCACACACAGTCATTCAACATCATCAACAAAACCCTCAAGAGACAAGTTAGCCACTTAGACGAACTGTCTCTATCTTCCACTATTGTTCTAGATCTCTTAGGCCATATTCGCTCTCATGCTATGGGCAAGGGAGTGACCAACAACCTAAATTCGCTCTCACAAGCTTGCCTGCCAGTGACCAGGGACCAAAATTGCTAGTTCTGTGCCAGTGACCCCAGGATTTAAGCCACTTTTTCAGGCCTAGCACCCAGACCACTTCCTAGAATGGAGTGATAGCTTAGAATCAGTAAAATACAAGGAAACAATGATGCAAAAGAAATAAATTGAGCAAGACCATAACCATACCCCTACTAGCCATGACAAGCATTTCGTCAAACACATCATCAACATGTAACCTACAAGTGTAAACAACAGAATTAAGTGTAGGGATCTCATACTTATGTGAGAATCGCTATGAACCATTGTTCCCTCATGTAAATTGTTCCATTATCCTCTATTAGGTCATAGACACATTATCCATTCATATACAAGTAAAAAAATGCTGAGAGCCATACATAGTTGCTTTCATAAAATGTAGATATAACCAACATAATAGGAACATAATTACCATAAGCATACCAGCCATCAAAATCCACATATACATCAATACATTTGCACATGAAAATCAAGGGAATGAATTTCTCATTAATGAATGCAATGAACCAACAGGAGATGGGACTACCACATTCCACCTGATCATAGATTGGTTGATCCAAGTCTCTCTTCAGCTAATCACTCTTGTGTCATATTCCAAGAATGAATGTGGGACTCATAGAACAAATCAAAAACACCAATCAACATGGATGCCACTAGAGTTCTTCACCTACAATGTGAGGAATTTGAGTGACTCCTAGTCTCTCAAGTTTTATCATGCATCCATAGTCCAACACAGGGATTAGTAGGCCCTGCACCGAGACATACTATCCAGGCTTTACTATGTATCCCATCCCTGGAACACTAGCCCCAATAGAGAGAAAACCCACCTCTTAGATTTACCGTATATCTTGTCATTCACCGACAAGGATTCTTAGGCCCACCGAGGCACACAATCTGGATTTACGCAATCCACAATCTGGTTCAAGGGAAACTAGATCAGTGGCTTCGTGATCCTTAGTCCAGTTCAGGGACCACTAGACCATCTGTTTGTCAATTCAGAGATCCACCCCACGTAACTCGAATCTAGTCTAGCCATCCCACATAAATTGTATTAGAGAACCCATCTTATCAAAGCTATCAGGAAATGGCAAGGCTAGGTTGAAAATGTTGTCACACCAGGAAAAACCCATGCTATGGTAGAAAAGAAACACATGCAATCTCATAAATACCAAATCTAGCAAGGAAAATACACATGCAAGTCAATACCTGCAATGAAGTCTGTTGTAACTGCTTGATCTTGCCTTTCCTTGCTTGAGCTTTGCTCTTGCCTTATTTGCCTTTCTTGCTCCAATGCCAAAGTGCTCCAAGAAACTCTAAGTGTCAAGAGTATGAGAGAGAGAGAGAGAGAATAGTGAGAGAGCTCCAAAACTCAATTGACAAAAGGTTACCAACTGATCCTCAAAATCCTTTTTATGGATGAGGCCTCTATTTTCTTCATTTTCCTCCTCACATGCAACCTATGACTTTTCACCTCCCTTTTCTCCTAATTTCCATTATTTTCATAAATAATTGTGCCAAAAATGCCATTTTTCCTTTCCAAAGCCTTTGGCAATTTCCTTAGCCATAAAAAACCAAATGAACACCCCCTAGGATGTCTTGCCCAGCATTCATCTTGGAATAAGTGTCCCATTGACCATGGTTATTGTTTTTAACTTTTATTACATGGAATTTTCGCCAAGGCTGTTACAAATTTTTTGCTTCAGGGCATTTAGTTTCCTTTGAAATATTTTCATGCACAAGACTGTGGGCACATCTAAAGTTTGCCACCATTCTTGAATCTTTCCCACAAAACCTTGATGCCGCAGCCAAAATCTCTCAAATTGGAAAGGCTTTTTTTTGAGAGGGGTATAAGAAGTTAGATTAAGACAAATATGCCAATGATCTGATACCATATAAGGAAGAATGGAAGCTTCAATAGCTTGGTCTTTCAATAAGATCTTTTGACAAAAGGAAGCGATCAAGATGACATACCACCTGGTGTTGTACTCTGAGTCATTTGTTACATGTGTGGAGTCCCTTTTTTGTGTTTACATTCGCCAGGTGAAGATCCTTAATCAGCTCATTGAAAGCCATGGAGGTTGGGTCAAGTCCTCGGATTCCACCTCTTTTTTCCTCTAGATTCCGGATTATGTTGAAGTCCCCTCCAATGATCTATTTTGGAGTAGTCTGATGAAGGCTGAAGGCTTAAATATTCTTTAGAAATAGTCCCTTGTCTTGGGGGATAGAAGGTCCATAGACCGCTGTTAGACTGAACCAAGCTTCTAAGACCATAAGCTGGAAAGTGCTTGAAAGGGAGAAATGGGAGCTAATCTAGTCTTTGAAGATGAATTTACTCGGATTCCATAGGATTATGATTCCACCCGCCGAACCTATGGCATCTATCATCATTACATCGCTATGCTTCCAGCAACGCTGGCTTGCCTCCATTATTTTTCCTCCCACCATCTTGGTTTCTTGTAGTAACAATATACCTAGATTATACTTAGTTATATTTTCTTTGAGAGAGCGGAGCATACCTTTACTATTTAAGCCCTGAATGTTACAAGATACTAACTTCATTGAGAAGGAGAGAGGGGTCTCGTAAATAATTCGTCAATTGTCGCATCTGGACAAAGTTCAACATAAGTTCACCAGCTTCTCTAATCACTTCCTTTGTCGTATTCCTTCCCTTCTTTCCTTTCTCTGGGCACCTGGATCTGGGAGAGTAATGGCTAAAAAGCCACCTTCTTTGCCTGGTGGTTTTAGATCAGCTTCTTTCTTCCTAGATCTAGCACTTCATTGATTGAAAATATGGCCAAAGTGATTCAACTGGTTATAGGAATATCTTTGTTATCCTCTTTTATCCACATTCTAAAGATGTTCAACATCTTGTGCTCTTCTAGTCCAAGTCTATTGTGTTTCTCCTCTGTCTCTAGAACTTTGCTGGTTTGATTCAGGATTTCCTATAGTTTGTGATCATTCCTTGTGGCTTTTGACATTATCCTCTTGGATGCCAGTTTATTCCCTTGGTGGGTGATGGTCTTGTCCACCTCCATGTCTTGGAGCAGTTGTTGGGGTTGGCTTGAAACTTCAATTGGAAGTTCCTCCTTTTGTTCATTAGTTTCCAATATTTCAAAAGGGTTTGCATCCCCAGGGGTCAGGGTTTTTTATGTGGGTTGAGGCGCAGTCGTAGATCGCGGCTATGGAGGCATCGATGGGAGGAGGCAAGCCTTTAGGGGTCCTGTTTGAGTTTGAACCAGTTTATTCCTTCTTCCAATGACTTGTTTAAAGCCTTCCTCATCTCTTTGTTGGGCAGCCTAGTGAGCTTCTTTGGTAATGGTGATCGGGGAATCTCGAAATAGATGGCCATATTCATGGAATTGTCGGAATTTAAATGGAATGTGCTCATAATCAAGGGGTTGGGTCCATATGGAGTCATGGTAGACTAGATCTATAGATTCTGGGAGTGGTTGAGAGATGTTCATGTGCACACATATGTGGTCATATGTTTCATGCCTTTGCCTCTTGGTTATTTCCGCTACTTTCATAGATTTTCCAATAGCATTGCCAATACCTTCCAAGATGTCTGATTCCCAAAAATAATCCGGGAGAAAGTATAGCCTAACCCAGACTGGTGCCACCTAAAATTATTCCTTGTTAGGATTATAACATTCCTCCCAATAACGCAGGAACATACCTACACTACTCATGAAGTATAACCCATTCTCAAAGATGTGTTTTCTATCCTCCAAGTCTTCAAAGATCATTGTGAAGATCCATTTGTCTCTAAGACGGAGTTCGATCTGCCCTTGGGGAGCCCATTTGTTCCAGATCCACTGCAAGATATCTTGTTCCCGAGGCCAAATGCCTATAAACTTACAAATCATGGCATGATCCTTCATGTATTATCATGACTAGTCCAGACGATTGTTGGGGGTCATGAACTTAGATTTTGTTGCTGCTTTTGGAAGGAAATGATTTCCCCCCCCTCTGGCTTGCCACTACACCCCCATAACTGGGGTTTTTGTAGCCATCGAAGTTGAGGCAACTACTCCTTCTGATTGCTTGGTGCCTTGGATGAACATATTGCGATTGATAACATCCTTGAAGGAGAGAGGCCCCTCTCATCTGAACGAGGGGCTACTCATGTGGAAGACACCTCGCTACACCATATCGGGGACGAATGTTGCTTCCAGATAGTGTTAGCGAAGTGATCTGGCTTGCCACGGCCAACCAAAAAGGTTCTTCAGAAAAATGATCCAGCTCTGACAAAACCCTAGCTCAGATGCTTATCTTCCTACTTCCATTCTTCTTCGATTGTATATATATATATATATATATATATATATATATATATATATATATATATATATATATAATAATTTGTTATTTATATAAATAATTTTCTTAATTTAATGTGTGTAGTGTATGGAGCTTGGTGTGTACAATGTCATATTTTATATTTAAATTTAAAAATTATGAATCTCACCAATTAAACAATAACATCAAAGTCAAAAATATTAATAAGAAATTTATAGATAATTTAATTATAACATTTAAACCAATGTGTGTAGTATGTCTAATTTCTTTTCACTAGCTGAGCCTAGGCTGGGGCTAACCCTTTGGAATAGTCCCTCCCATAAGGTAACCCTAGACCTGGTAAAGACTAAACAATCTCTCTCATAAGGTTTAAAGAGATTTGAACCCCCAACGGTAGACCTAGTAAAACTAAACAACCCCTCCCATAAGGTTTGAGGACATTTGAAAGCCAACTCTAGACTTGGTAAAGACTAAAAAAATCCTCCCATAAGATTTGAAGCCCAACCCTAGATCTGGTAAAGACTAAACCTCATTCAGACCAACTAGTCTACACCTCATAGATGTATGTCAAACTTATTAAACCAACCTCATTGTTTTCCACACTAACATATTATGAGGATTGAAAAATACAAGTTTAATATTCTTCAAAATACATACATATTATTTAAAACTAAAACCAACAACATTTACAATATATTGTAGGGGTAATATATTATGAATATTACATATTCCTTTTTTTTTCACTTCTGGTTCACGGATACCCGGGTCAGTGGGTAGCTGCTACATCCAGGGTTATAACTGAGTGGACGCAACCCGAAGGGCATCAACACCCATCGGCCTATTTACTGACCTGACCCCAAGAGCTTTCGGGAATTGACCCTGTGACCTCCCATTGGCGAGGCACTTGATTTGACCGATTGAGCTAACTCTTGGGGCTAGAATATTACATATTCCTATATATAATTGTTATAATATATTTTTAATTATGTTTTATAAATATATTTAAGTGTTGTCTATCCTTGATTAGATTTCATATATATCCAAATTTTTATTTTGCAATACTATAACTAGCACAACCACATTCAAACTATTAATGTGGTTGATATAACAAAGACTTCATTTATATCTACAATAGAATAATAATACAAAAAAAACTATTGCAATAAAAAATTATTATTATCCTTATAATTTATATTTATTAATTAATAATATAATTATTTAATACTACAATATATTTATTAATATTAATTTTGAATGGTGTAATCTAAATTAATTATTTAATAATATTAAATATATAGAATAATAAAAATATTACAAAAATAAATAACAATAATAATAATAATTTTAACTATTTTTTATTATTACTCAGTTAGATGATGATGATGATGATGATGATGATGATGATGAGATGAATGATGATGATGATGATGATGATGATGATGATGATTGATGATGATGATAATTAAATAAAAAAATAATTATTATTAACTTAATTAAATATTATATAATGATTAATAATTTAATTAGTTATAATATTAATTAATAATAATAATTTATTCATATATTTATATTAAAAAATAAACATAAGAATATTAATTTATTAATTTACAGAAATAATTAATTTTTATATTATTAATTTAAAATATAAATAATAATAATAAAAATAATAATGTTCATAATAATTTATTATTATTTTTAATTATTAAATTATTTATTATATTAATAATACTTAATTAATTAATTCATTTTTATTTTAATAATAATCTAATTGATTAATTATATTTTATTTAGTAAAAAAAAAATCATCAATGGTTCAACCATGGCTGGCCATGATTTATTTTCATATTAAGACAATCTTTGTTAGAATGCGACGTGGGACCATGGTTACCACCATGGTTGACCATGATTATAAACCCAAAGGATTTATATTAAACCCCAGGATTAATATTCTAAAGCCTATGAATAATGTTATACCCTAGGAATATGAACCCTCAGATTAATAAACCTAACATATAAATATTATAAACCCAAGGGAATAATAAACCAAAGACAGTAATACTAAAAACCCAAGGGAATAATATTAAACCCAAATGATTAATAGTATAAACCCAAGGTATATAAATCCTAAGATAAATATTATAAACCCTAAAATAAACATGGTTGACCATGGGTTACCATGGTTGATTTTCATATTGAAACAATCTTTGTCACAAGGTGATGTAGGACCATGGTTGACCATGATTGATTTTCATATGAAGATAATCTTTGTGACAATGAGACGTTGGACCCTGTTTGATTTTAATATTGGGACAATCTTTGTCACAATGTGACCATGGTTATTGACCATGGCTGACCATGTTTGATTTTCATATTCAGACAATCTTTCTAACAATGTGACGTTGGGCCACGTTTGACCATTGTTGACCATGGTTGATCTTCATATTGAGACAATCTTGGTCACAATGTCGTGTTGGACCATGGTTGACCATAATTGACCATGGTCGACCATGTTTGACCTTAAGATAAATATTATAAACCATAAGATAAATATTGTAAACCCTTAAATAAATATTAAACCCTAGCATTAATATTATAAAACATAGGAATATAAACCTTAAGATTAATAAAGCCAAGGGATTAATATTAAAAACCCAAGGGATTAATATTGAGAACCCAAGCTATTAATATTATAAACCCTTTGGATTAATATTATAAACGTAAGTGATTATTAATATTATAAATTCAAGACATCAATAAACCTAAGGAATTTATATTATAAACCATATGAATATGAACTCTTAGATTAATAAACCCAAGAGGTTTATAATATAAACCCAAGGAATTAATACTAAAAACCCAAGGGATTATAAACCGAAGAAAATAATATTTAACCGAAGGAAATAATATTAAACCCAAGTGATTAATATTATAAACCCAAGTGATTTTTGTATAGAGACAAACTTTAGCACAATGCGACATTGAACCATGGTTGACCATGATTGATTTTCATATGAAGACAATCTTTGTGACAAAGAGACGTTGGACTAATGTTGACCATGATTGACCATGGTTGATTTTAATATTGAGACAATCTTTGTCACAATGCGACGTTTGACCAAGGTTGGCCATGGTTACTCATGGTTTCACAATGTGATGTTGGACCATGATACAATCTTTCTCACAATGTGACCATGGTTGACCACATTTGATTTTCATATTGAGACAATCTTTCTCACAATGCAACATTCGACCATGGTTGATCATCATTAACGATGATTGATCTTCATATGAGACAATGGTTGACCATGGTTGAGCATGATTGATTTTCATATCCAGAAAAATCTTTGTCGTAATGTCACATTAGACCATTGTGGATTTACATATTGAGAAAATATTTGTCACAATGTGATGTTGGACCATGGTTTACCATGATTATAAACCCAAGGGATTTATATTAAACACAAGGATTAATATTATAAACCCTTAGATTAAAAACCCAAGGGAATATTATTTTTTTTGCTAAGCTTGGCAGGACCATTTCATTTTCTATTAAACAAAGGAAAGTTTATACCACATAGATTGGCTAGGCGGCCTCAACTTTCCCCAGAGGGAAACCAAGTTTGTTGGCCACCTATCTGCATTGTAAGCCATCCAAAAACAATATAGTCTTAATCTCTCTAGCCAAGCTATATATGTCTCTGTTTCATATCCATACACTAGATATCTATCTAAAATTATACTAACATGACGAAAATTAAAAGCTACCTACATAAAACAAAAGTAAACACGGGGAAGTGACAAGTGTCGGATCCTTGGTTGTTGCACTAGGCATCTCATTCAGTTCCAGGATGCATGGGATGTGGTGATCAATTCTATCCAACCTGATGTCTTGGTTATGAAGCTGGAATTGAATTTTCTACAAGTCTTTCTTATATCTCGGCATACCTTGGAGTGTCACTGCCATTCCTACAAAAAATTGTTCCATTGCTTTGCCCAACAAACTCTTCATCAACCAAAAGAGGTATAGAGTCTATTTGAACTGCGTAATTCTTCCTCTGGTGTTTCCCGGGTCCAAAACTAAGGTCTTCCAGTTGTCCATATCCTCCTCTGTTTCATTGTCCTGTTTTATTTCCTCCTCTCACTCTTCTAACTTAATCCGGATTCCTTCAGTAGTCCCCTCATGGTAAGCCTTAGTCGCTTTGGTGATAAGGAGTTATACTGAATTTTTTCCCCTACAGGGCTCTGACATACTTGGCTCTTTATCCTTCCTAGGGGCCTGGCCACGCCTTCCTCGTCCTCGTCTTCTCATAGGTGGAGCCATACCCAAGTTTCCTAAGACCTGTTGACAACAACAATTTGTTAATCCAAAACAAATCACTGTAATTTGGTTCCTTTCCTGTATTGTATTGCCAGCGTAGCGAGCCACACCATGCTTCTCCTCGCCCCTTGTACTATCAAACTCAAAGCTAGGATGGTCGGGAGATCGACCCCGCATTGGGACTGACTCCAGCCTCCCATTGTCTCTCCCCTTCTCCATACCCAACACCTTCCTGCCATAGTCAGGTGAGCAACCCCTTGCCTAAACCAAGCATGTGAGCCCATCCTCATCCTAGCAGAATTCCAAGAAGAAATCGGGAACCCTTCCCCCTCTTCCTAGGAAGTGTTAGCGTTGCCTCTCGCTTTCTCACATTTAGCTTTCCAATCATGGTCCCTGGCTTTTCCATAGTCCTGAAGGGAATTCCCATTAAATCAACACTTTCTTTGGCTGTGACTATAAGGTCTGCCTCCCATGTGCCTTGTTTATTTCTCCCCCCCTTTCCCAATCCTCCATCTCATTTCCCTCACTCATTTTCCTGCTACGGTCAGCCCCACACCATACATGGTTTATGGAACCTGGTTTCTCCAAGACAGAAAACATAAGGTCATCCCAACAGCAGCCATAGGCAATACCTGACTGGCGCAAGATATAGATGCAGAACCAGACAATTGCCACCAATTGCCTTCCACATTGTGACCAACAATTCTCAACCCCCCAAGTAATGTTCCTACTTACCCCCCTCTCTCACCAGCACAACCCCAACCATAACATCATTGCAGTTGAGGAGCAAGGCCAAAAAACATACTCGAGTTCAATTGGAGGTCGTCTTTGAGCTTGGGGTTGCAAGAGTCGCCGCCTTCCCATTCCTCTGCAGCACCTCCTTCTTCCATAGGAAAAAACTCTAACAATGCTCTCTTGCCTACTGTGCTTACCCTTACGCCTTACCTCGCCTCCTTTCCTACCACCTTTCCCACCACCCTTGCATGCAATCATGCCAAGGGTCATCGCACCCATCTCCTTGAGCATGTGGGGGGCAACAATATCTGTCTCAGAGGTACGTGTCATTAATATGACCAGGCTATCCCAACTGTCGGCCCGCACCCTGATCGGGGTCCAAGGGAATAACATTAAACCCAAGGGATTAATATTATAAATCTTAGGTATATAAACCCTGAGATAAATACAATAACCCGTAAAATAAATATAGTTTACCATGGTTGATTTTCATATTGAGATAATATTTATCACAATGTGACGTTGGACCATGGCTGATTTTCATATTCAAACTATCTTTATCACAATGTGACATGGGACGATGGTTGAACATGATTGACGATGGTTGATGATAGTTGACAATAATTGACCATGCTTGATTTTTTTATTTAGACAATCCTTGTCACAATGTGACATTGGACCATGGTTGATTTTCATATGGAGACAACCTTTGTTACAATGTGACATTGTACCAGGGTTTTCAATGATTGGTTTTCATATCGAGACAATCTTTATCGGAATGTGGCATTAGATGATGGTTGTCCATGGTTGACCATGAATATAAACCCAAGATATTTATATTAAATCGTAGGATTAGTATTATAAACCCTATGAGTAATATTATACCCTAGGAATATGAACCATTAGATTAATAAACCCAAGGAATTGATATAAACAAAAGAGAATAATAAACCCAAGGGATTAATATTAAAAACCTAAGGGATTATAAACCCAAGGGAATTAAATATTAAACATAAGGGATTAACATTATAAAACCTAAGAGAAATACTATAAAACCTAACCATGGTTGGTTTTCATATTAAGACAATCTTTGGCACAATGAGACCTTGGACCATGGTTGACCATGATTGATTTTCATATGGAGACAATCTTTGTCACAATGTGATGTTGGACCATGGTTGACTGTGATTGATTTTCATATGGAGCCAATCTTTGTCACAATGCGACATTGGACCATGATTGACCATGGTTCACCATGATTTATTTTCATATGGAGACAATCTTTGTCACAATGCAACGTTGGACCATGGTTGATTTTCATATTGAGAAATATTTGTCACAATGTGACGTTGGACCATGGTTGACCATGATTATAAACCAAATTGATTTATATTAAACCTAAGGATTAATATTATCCGCCATATGAATAATATTATACCCTAGGAATATGAAATCTTAGATTAATAAACCAAAGGGATTGATATCATATACCCAAGGGAATAAAAAACCCAAGGGATTAATACCAAAATCCTAAAATAAATAGGGTTGACCATGGTTGATTTTCATATTGAGACAATCTTTGTCACAATGCGAGATTGGACCATGGTTGACCATAATTATAAACCTAAGGGATTTATATTAAACCTAAGGAATAATATAATAAATCTTATGAATAATATTAAACCCTAGGAATATGAAACCTTAGATTAATAAACCGAAGGGATTGTTATTATAAACCAAGGGAATAATAAACCCAAGGGATTAAAACCAAAAACCTAAGGTTCACCATGGTTGACCAAAATTGACTATGGTTGACCATAGTCGACTTTTTAAACATTGATTATAAAGGATGACTACAAAGGTTAACTATGTTTGATGATGTCATCATGTTGACTTTGGATATGTGTTTATGGTTAATTATAAGCATGTTAAACATGATGCTTATCATTAATAATAGTTGAAAATGATGTTCATCTTGACTGTGTTTGACCAAGTCAATCATGGTTATGATGTGTTAATGTTTAGATTAATATATTGTCAACGTGTTAATTTATACATTAATGTATTAATGTACTCTTATAATTATATTATTATAAATTTATTAAGGTTCAAATAATACTATTAGGTTATTAATATTATTAACATATTGATATTAACCTTAATATTAGTAATAATAATATTATGAAACATTCATATTCATATTTATATTAATACTAATACTAATATTAATCTAAATATTAAAATTTAATCTATTAATACTAATCAACCATGGGCAACCATCATATTGTGACAAATATTGTCTCAATAAGAAAATCAAGCATGGTCAACCTTTGTCAACCACAGTCAATCATAGTCAACAATGGTTAGTCATGGTCATTCATGGTCATTCATGGTCAACCATGGTGGTAACTATGATCCAATGTTGCATTCTAACAAAAATTGTCTTAATATGAAAATCAATCATGGGCAGCTATGGTGAACCATAATTGTTTTTTTTTACTAAATAATAATAATAATTAATTATTATTAAATAAAAATGAATTAATTAATTATTATTATTATTTAATAATGATCAATTAAGTATATATTATTAATTAAGTATTAATAATAATAATAAATAATTTAGTAATTAATAATTAATAATAATAAATTATTATAAACATTGTTATGTTTGTTATTATTATTATATTTTTCAATAAATAATATTAAAATAAATTATTTTTGGTAAATTTATAAATTAACTATTGAATTAGATAATAATAATTATGTTTATTTTTAATATAAATAAATAAATAAATTATTATTAATATTTAATTAATTATTAATATATTAATTATTTAATATTTACAATTATTTAAATAATAATAACAATAATCTCAATAATAATAATATAATAATAATAATTATTATTAACCACCATAATAATAATAATATGTGTTGTAATATTTTTTTTATAATAATAATAATATTTTTGTAATAATGGTGTTGTAATATCTTTTTTTCCACAGGAAAAAAGCTGTAACCTTTTATTTAAAAAATGGAAAGTTACACAAAGCATATGCATTGAAGCATTTCCATAAGATGCCCATTGGGTTCGAGTGCTTTCGCACACAATGCAATGTAGCGAGGCTACCATGCATTTAGAAAGAATGAAAGAAAAGAAAAAAGAAAGGAGGAAAGGACAGAAAAGCTGGTTCCCGGTAGTGAGTAGAGGACTCACACCTCATGTTTTTCTCCCCTTCTTCTTTTCGACCTTGCGCCACTCTCCTTGAGTGAGCTCGATCGAAGTTGGGACTAACTGTGTTTCTGCTTTCTATGGAGCTGTATCCTTGTCTGAGTCTGAAGTATCTGAGGGGTGATGCCGTTTGATCCCTCCCATACTCAGATCCTCACTTGTCTTCTCGCCTGATTTGAATGGAGCTGTGAAACCTTGTTGGCTGATATGTTATCCTTTTGGGTCTCCTTTCCTTGGGAAGGCTCAGAATTCTTTGTGGGGGTAACTTCCTCCTCTGCTTCTGATTCGTCGTCCTCTGAGTCAGGAGGGGGAAATTGCCATCCTTTCCTCTGCTTCCGTTTCTGCTTCTTTTTACTGTTTTCTTTCTTGGCTTCTGGGCATGTACTTTTCAAGTGTCCTGTTAGCCTACAGTTCCTGCATCTGAAAGCAGTGTTTTCGTAGTCTAGTCCTTGCAGCCAGTTTTGTTGTTTGTATACCAGCCTTATACTTTCCGGCAGTCCGTTACTTAGATCTACTTCCACGCAAATGCGTGCAAAGGTGTAGATCCTCTCATTAGTCCTTTCCAAATCTGTTTTGATATATTTCCCTATGTTGTTCCCAATTCCTTTCAAAACTCGTTCACTCCAAAAGTGAAGGGGAAGGTTATATAGGCAGACCCAGACCGACATTTTGGAGACAGTCATTTTGTTTGGATCAAAATCTGGAAACCATGGGGTCATAAAAAGACCTGATGTTCCCCAAAACCAAGGCCCAGCACTGATGATTGTATCTTTGACTTCCGTGGATGCGAATTTAATAATGAAAAACCTCTTGGAGCATAAGTGTATATCACATTCCATGGTCCAACTGGTGAAGATCCAGTGAAATAGATCCATTGGCTTTGGCCAAAAAATGTTAAATCGGCAAATTAGGGCCTGTGTTTCATATGACTTAAAGAAGTCTTCAAGTCTTGTAGAATCAAAGTTGAGGGTTGGAGTTTTCCCTAGCTGATCTACTATGTATGGCCTAGGTGTATATCCACCTTGATCTAGAGGGGACCCTGGATCTCTGTTACCCTGTAAAATGTTTTTGTAAGAGGAGCCTCCCTTGGGTTGATGCTGAGATGCTGTCTTTTTCCCCTTGTCTCCTCCTGAGGAGCTTGGATGTCCCTGGGGCAGAGCCCCTCCTCTCAGCCTAAGGTTTAAAGAAATGGTTGTTTCTGGGCTAATATCATAGTTTTTCAGGGTTCTGCTATCCTGAAGGGACCACCTACCACTGACCAAATGTTGGTTCTGAACAGGGTATCCCATCAATGCCCATATTTGCTGTTTCAATTGCATAATGGTGCTTTCTGCATGTACCCACACTAGACTGGTTTTCCCCACAGGGGGTTTAATAAAAATCTGAAAACAAGTTGATGTTACCTGTTGCCTGGGTTCTGGCTATTCCAGCTGCCCATGACATTGCGCTGCCGCGGCGCTGAGAAGATTAGAAACCCTAGCCATGTTGTTCTCCCGAGCCATAGAGCTACATGTCGGATCAACCTTATTCAGGCCCCGATTTACTGGATTGAAAGCTAGATCTGGTGGATCGATAACAGATCTAGGGTTATTTGCCAACGTTAGAGTCTCACTCTCATCTATGAAATCCACGCCCACAGCTTCCAAGATCTGGGTCTCCGCGAAATGTCTGATTCGAGCACAGGGTATGACAGGAATACTGACGGATTTCTTGATCCGCCGCACCAGACCCAGATCGATCAGTCTGTTAACGACGTCCCCAATCTGCCCCACCTCTGTCACTACTATGGCTCTAGCCTCTTCTGCATATGACGAAAGTTCCTTCGGATCGCTGCTCCCACTCTCCTGCAAGGCCACCACACCGACATTTCCACTCCCAGACATTGTATGCACAGGTTGGGTGTTCGAAACTCGGGGACCTCAGAGCACTCCGGCCTCTCGCCAAAATCCTTGTATCAATGGTGTTGTAATATTACAACACTATTATTATTATTATTATTATTATGGTTAATAAATAATAATAATAATAATAATAATAATAATAAGCTCGTTAATGGGAAAGACAAAGATATTTAAGGTTACCAAGTTGAGATCTTTAAAATGGGAAAATCTATCCTCATTCCTCATCTCCACACGCTTCTCAATTTGCTGTAAATCATAGTTTCCCTAAGCTTTAGACGCAAAGCTTTATTGTGCCTATGTTAAAAAATGGGGACAAAAGTGTTCCCTCTAACTACATGACCATTATGATTAGCCACATCCTAGCTAAGATTTATGGGCTCATTCTGGAAAAAAAGCTTAGCCTTTGGCTTGAGAACCATGGTAAAAGAGCTAAAGGGCAAGCTAGTTTCAAGAGACATCACTTGACCATCAACCACCTTGTCACCCTTAGGATCATCGCAAAGGAATGTCACAGTTGTAAAACCAATCCCTTTAGTTGTTTTGTGGACTTTAGAAAAGCTTTCGTCACAGTCCCTTGAGATAAGCTCTGGGAGAGGCTTGAAGAGATCATGGTTCCTCTTGAACTGAGGATCGCTATGATCCACCTCTACGACACTGTCATTTCCAAGGTTAACACCATGAAGGGTGGTTTAAAGATACTAAATGTAATATCGGGGTTAAGCAAGGTTGTCCCCTTTCCCCTACCCTTTTTGGTATTTACATCGATAAACTAGAGGAGTGTTTGGAAACTGTAGGCTGCAAAGACACTGAGCTCGATGGTATTATCATTACTCTTCTTCTTTATGTTGATGATATTGTTATTCTTGCAAGGAGACATGATGACCTAAACACATAGTTTAAGAATCTTCATGTCTACTGCTCCAAGATGGGTATGACAACTAATACTGACAAGACTAAAGTCATGATCATTAAATCCAAAAAAATCACTCATGGTAGTTTCGTCTATGATAACTATTATCTTGAGCAGGTTTCTTCTTATAAATATTTGGGTATTGACTCTCCTCCTCAGCTCAACTAGAATTATAACATCAAGAAAATAATTATTGGAGTTTGGAAAGCTTATTATGAGCTTCAAAACAATTGTAAGTTAGTCGATCTTTACATTTGGAGTAAAAAAAGTTTCCTCTTTGAGACTCTCGTCACCCCCGTTATCTTATACGAGTGGAAGTTTGGGGGTGTAGCATATCTAGGGAGTCGTGGAGAAATATTAAGATGATCCAAAAGCAATTCATAACCTATAACCTCAAGATCAATGGAAATACTCCCTATCCTATCCTCTTAATCGAAGTTGGCCTGTCCCCTATTGAAAGTGTGGCTATGTTCAGATATTTGATGCATAAGAAGAAGCTTCACAATATGGAATCCAAGATTTATGCTCTCAAAAATATTTCTTCTAACTTTAGTGAAAACCCCCACTTGGGCCTCAAGCTCGGGTGGCATCAGGATATTGGGTCTTGGCTCAACCTTTAGCGGATTAAGGAGGAGATCATCATAGGAAGTAAGCAAAGTATCAAAGATACTATTACCTCTAGTTTTAAGGACTAGATGTGGGATGCTAAGGAGTTGGAGGGTAAAAGGAAGCTAAGATACTATAAGGAGGTGAACAACCCCACCCTTGATAACCAAAGAAGAAAATGAACATTGCTAGGATTAGAACTAACTCTCATGAGCCTTGGAGTGAGACCGGGCAATGGTATACTCCCAAGACCCCTTGGGATGATATAATTTGTCATATTTGTGATACTAAGTGTTAGGTCCCTATAATATTAGTGATTCCCCCATTACTATTGTCGTTGTGTCCCTTATTATTATTTTTGTGCCCCTATTGTCCCCATATTGTTATTATTGTGCTCTATAGAATCCCTCTATTGTTATTTTGTGCCTTTATATATATATATAATATATATATATATTTTTTTTTTTTTTTTTCTAAGTTATACTAATTCTATTAAGGAAAAAAAGATATCATAGACTGAGGCAAAAGCCTGTGCTTAACCATGCCAGAGGAAAATCATCAACCAGTAAAAATCTAGATTTGAACTACCCAGAAGGGAAACTAGTTCATAACCAAAGAAGTTCAGAAAAGGCTAAAACACGACATCGAGGTGGCAGACCAAAAAGGCTAACACACGACATCGAGGTGGCAGGCTAGGGATGTGGCGGTGATGGAGGGGACTCCTCCACGATGAAGCATCTGTACTCGTCCATGTCACCACTTGCCATCGACAAAGTCTCAATGTCGCCAGCCTACAACTTAGGGTGTTCTTCCTCAACGAGACAACAATATTCATCCATAACCCAATTAGTTTGCGGAGCCTCGTTCACTTCCTTCCCTGCGTGTTTGGTCTACTGCTCCTGGCTCCGCTCCTCTGCATCCTAAATGCTCGTCTGAGCCAGTTCCTGTTTAGATTTGGTGTGGCTGACCCCTGCTATGGTGCGCCCACCTCCAGCATTGTTCAATATCCCAATTGCTCTGGTTTGGCCACTTCCCATTGTTCCTTGCTCCTCAGTTGTCGTGGTTCATCCATCAGCCTCGGTGTCTTGAGCCTCAGACCTCTGCTCTTCGTCATGAAAGCTTATGGTTATGGTGGCCGTGATGAGGGGCTTGTTCAGGGTAGAGCGGAAGGTGAATTGGGCATTCTGGGAATGCAGTTGAGGAGCGGGTGGAGTGCCTCTGGGAGATGGGCCAGAAGTGGAGGGGAAGCTGTTGGGAGGCAAGGCAGAGGCCACCAAGTGGAGGCAACCTCTTCCACTACGCGTATTTGGGTAATGACCTGTGTTTTGCTCAGTCAGAGAGGAAGTGGTATCCGAAGCAGAAGAGCATTGGGAGCGACTTAGGCTCCCTCGGTTCCCACCCCTACAACTGTGCATCCTGTGTCGTACCATGCTATCCGTAGGTGGAAAGAATTTAGTCCAGAATTGGGCACAATGGGACGCAACGTCACAGTGAAGCTAGCGGACAATTCAATAGAGGGATGAGGAACTAGGGCTAAAGGGATGATAAATTGACAATCCAGGCTGTGGGTGAAGTGGATGCCCGAGCCAAAATCAATACAACAAAGGAGATTGCAGCGTCTCCCAGTGGTTGTGTGGGAGCTGGGTGCCATCACTGCATGAGTGCAGAGGCATTGCAGGGGCCGAGGTTGCAGGGGTGGATAGGCAAGAGTAGAGGTGATATTTTTCAGAGAGTTCATGTTTTTCGTGAGCCGATGTTGATGGCGGTTATCAGTATGGTGGCAGCGCTCACTTATGGTGCATTTATGGCGATGGTAAATGCCATTTTTGGACCAGCGTGCTACCCTGTGGGAGGCCATGTGGTCTCGCCACACGCCAACCCAGCTGGCGGCCACCTCACTATCCTCAATTCTCACCCGCATCTAGGGTTGTGCCTTTATATTATTATTGTTAAGTCGGCTTGGTTATATTATGACCCCTTAGATTCCTATATATAGAAAGGAGGTTTTGTCATTTGAATCATCTAAGAATTTTTCATTTGTGTAATGTCAAGGAGGTTTCCCCCTCGAAGAGGCTTATTTCTAAGGTGTTGATCTATCTTTTCTATCATTTTGTGAGTTGGTTCCATAACATTTGGTATCAGAGCATTGGATTCTAGGGTTTCGCTGCTACAAACATGTCATCGTGGAATTTTCACTATAACTTGTTTTCTGCGACATTTCAGAAGCTACAAGAAAAAGCCATTTGAGCCGAAATCATTCTGAACTTTGGGTCCGAATTTCAGAGCTTGTATTGCTATATTCGCAGAGATATGATCTGAGGAATTTAGAGTTGTTGGAGACTCCCGAATTACATTCCAAACAGGTGACTTGGGAAAAATCATCATAACTTTTGTTTTGAGCATCAGATTGACATTTTTTAAGAAGTTAAGAAAGAGGATGACCTATAGTTTTTTGTGTATCAGTTTCAAGTACTAAGGTCGAAATAGTGACACATGGCATGCCATACAAGTTTTCTCTATTGAACTAGTCTATAATTAGGTCACCATGGGAGAATTCAATCTTGATCAGACTTGTGGGGTTAGAAAGAGGATTCAAAGGGCTACCGTAGGACGAGATTTCAGATATTCGAGATCTGCAGTTACAGAGATAAAACAGATTCAATATCGAGCTCTTACAAAGTGAAAGAAAGGTGTGTAGTTTTTTTATAATTTTGCATAAGATTGGTTTGAAAAATTAGTTTAAAGGAATTCAAAGGAATAGTGAATAATTATTAGCATTAATTAATGCCCCGAAGAAAGAAAATGGAAACATCTAGTAAGCAACCTGAAAGCTCTAGCATGACTCATGAAGAAGAGGAAGAAATGCAACATGATATATCAAAATTACAAGACCAAGTACAACAAATTTCACTCTCACTAAAGGTAAATGAAGCCAAGATGAATGGCATGCAAGCTAATATGAATGACATGAAAGTTAAGATGAATGGCATGGAAGCTAATATGAATGGCATGAAAGTTAAGATGAATGGCATGGAAGCTAAGATGGGTGGCATGAAAGCTAAGATGAATGGCATGGACGCTAAGATGAATGGCATTGACGCTAAGATGAATGGCATGGACGATGCGATGGAAGAATTGAAGATAAATTTGAATAATTTGCTACAAGAAATGGTCACTAATGGTGAAAGGGTAGTAAAGGAAACTCATGAAGAGAACAAAAGAAATGTTAATCATGATTTCATAGACGCTAATGTTGGATTGAAGACCCACCATGTTCCAAAAATTGATATGAGGAAGTTTGATGGCAAGGATCCCAGAACATGGATACTACAGATGGAGCAATTTTTCGATCTACATAATGTGCAAAAAGCACAAAAGGTACGTATTGCAACTTTATATTTGGAACCAAATTAGTTTGTATGGTATCGATGGCTTTGCTCTCATAAACAAATTGTCACTTGGGAAATTTTTATGGAAGAAATGATAGCACATTATGAGGATACAAAAAGCAACACATTTTTTAGCCAATTGATAAATTTCAAACAAAAGTGTTCGATTATGGAGCACATTGAGGACTTCCAAAAATTGAACATAAGGGTAAAAGATATTCCATAGGAGCATATGATTGATGTGATCATAGGGACTTTAAAGGATAATATCCAACATGATGTTCGCCTTTGGGAACCTGATTCATTGGAGAAGGCATTCTGGTTAGCAAGAAAAATGGAAAGAAAAATTATGGAAACCAAGAAGCCTACCACTCATAATTATAAAGATGGAAGTGTTGTGGCCCCTAGCCTTCCACAACCTACAAGGTTGACACCACCACAATTGGAACAAAAAAGAGCAAAAGGTGTTAGAAAATTACATATTACAGAGAAATGGAACACATAAAATATTGCATAAATATAAACACAGAAAACACATAAAACAAGAGAGACAAAGATATACGTGGTTCACCCAGTTTGGGCTATGTCCATGAAGAAACAGCCAGTCCTTCTTTTATTATATTACCCCGCAAACTGAAGAGGTACAACCTACAATAGATCCCTGTAACTCCTTTTCTCTCAATCTCCTCTCTCTTCCTCACTTAGAATACAGATTCAGATTATACATAGACGCAATACAATTCCCTCATATATAGTGAGGGGTTGCTATCTAGGGAAAAAACCTTAAATTAAACATAACTTCAACCATCAGATCATCCACCTAATGAATGGCCCAGATTGACTAGAAAGTACTATACTTTTACAAGAAAATTTTACGTCTATTCTAAGCTTTGGGGGCGCTGCCCCCAATCCCCCCGCCAAGGGGGGGCTCCCAAAAGGTCGCAGTTGCCCCCCCCCAGACCACCCCGCCTACAGCGAATATTTTACGGGTGGCGTTGTTGCCCCATTTTGAACTGGGGTCCAATGCGATGATACCTTTGAATACAGAAGATAATCAGGCTCCACACCCAACAATCTCCCACTTGGAGACTGATTATAGCAACTCCACTACTGCATCATTTACTAGACAATGACTCCACTTTAGACCTTGTTATTTCTCATCTTCTTCATCATACTTGAAGACTAATTGAAACTAAGCAGATTCTTAGTTTCTCCCTGGTTACAACTTTTGTTAGCATATCTGCAGGATTCTGGCTAGTGTCTATCTTTTCCAGCTTCAACTCTCCATCTTCCAACATTGATCGTATGAAATGGTACTTGAGTTGTATGTGTTTAGTCCTGGAATGAAAAGCTGAGTTCTTTGCAAGATGAATGGCACTATGGCCGTCATTGTATAATCTGCCCAACTCCTACTTCTTACCCAATGCATCTAGAAACCTTTGTAACCAAATCATTTCTTTACTAGCCTCTGTAGTAGAAACATACTTTGCTCTTGTTGTTGAAAGTGCAACAACACTTTGGATTTTTGAAACCCAACTAACAGCTGTTCCACCTACAGTAAATACATACCCTGTAGTGCTCCTCCTGTTATCTCTGTCACCTACCATATCTGCATCAACATATCCCTGTAGAGCAATGTTTGAACCACCAAAGCATAATGCTTGATTTGTGGTACCTCTCAAATACTTGAGAATCCATTTCACTGCCATCCAATGTTCCTTTCCTGGATTGTTCATGTACCTGCTTACAACTCCCACTGCATGTGCAATATCAGGCCTTGTGAAGACCATTGCATACATTAAGCTTCCAACTGCTGATGCATATGGAAATTTAGACATATAATCCATGTCTTCTTGGGTCTTTGGGCACATTTCCTTGCTAAGTTTGAAATGGCTAGAAAAAGGTGTACTAACTGGTTTTGCATTGTGCATGTTAAATCTTTTCAACACCTTTTGTATGTACTCATTCTGAGACAATGTTAATTTACGATTTTTCCTGTCTCTAGTTATTCTCATACCAAGGATTTATTTTGCAGCTCCCAAATCCTTCATTGCAAATGAATTTGCCAATTTTCTTTTGAGCACATTTATTTCCTACATGTTATATCCTACAACAAACATGTCATCTACATACAATAACAATATAATATAGCTGCCATCATTTTGCTTTTTTAGATAAACAAAATGATTAGAGTGACATCTACTATAACCTTGTTCAGACATAAACTTGTCAAATTTTAGATACCACTGCCTTGGAGCCTGTTTTAAGCCATACAAGCTCTTCTTCAACCTGCACACAACTTTCTCCTTCCCTTTCACTTCATATCCTTGTGGCTGCTGCATATATATCTCTTCCTCCAAATCCCCATGGAGAAAGGATGTCTTTACATCTAACTGCTCAAGATGCAAATCTTCAACTGCCACTAGACTTAAAATAGTTCTGATTGAAGTCATTTTAACAACAAGAGAAAATATTTCATCAAAATCAATACCTTTCTTTTGTGCAAACCCTTCACCAAGAGTCTAGCTTTGTACCTTTGTTTTCCTCCATCTTCTTCCTTCAGCCTGTAAACCCATTTATTCTACAATGTAGTTTTACCTACAAGCAACCTGAATAAGTTCCAAGTCTGGTTATGCATTAAGGAGTCCATCTCTTCTTCCATGGCTACCTCCCACTTCTTCCTGCTTTCAACCTGCATTGCTTCTTCATAACATTCGGTTCACCGGAATCAGTCAACAATAAATAATATAATGAAGGAGACTATCGTTCAGGTGGTCTACTTATCCTGGTAGATCTTCTAACACCGCTTTCAGGTGTTTGGGGTGCCTGCTATATTTGCTGATGGTGTTTGTGTTGTGGTTGTTGATTATTATTATTTTCAGGCACCTTTACTTTTTCAATGATTTCATCAAGAACTACATATTCCTTGTTTTCCTTTTCTTGTTCCTTTTCTTGCAACTGATTCTTATACAAGACCTTTCATTGAATATTACATCTCTGCTCCTAATGATTTTGTGATTTTCATAATCATATAAGCGATAACCAAAATCATTAACACGATATCCAATAAAGGTACATTTCTTTGAATTTGCTTCAAACTTTGTTATATTTTCTTTATCAATATGGACAAAGGCCTCACAACCAAAAGGCTTTAAAATAGAGTAGTTTACCTTTTTACCTGTCCATGCTTCCTCTAGAACACCACCATCCAAGGAACTTGAAGGCCCTCCGTTTATTAGATAAACAGCAGTATCGACAGCATCTGCCCAAAACTGTAAAGGAAATCCTGCATGCAATCTCATGCACCTTGCACGCTCCATGATTATCTTGTTCATCCTTTCTGACACACCATTTTCTTGTGGTGTTCTTGGAACTGTCTTCTCTCTACAAATTCCATGCTCTGAACAATACCTATCAAACTCTCTACTGCAATATTCACCTCCATTGTCTGATCTAAGACACTTCAATTTCTTTCCTGTCTCAATCTCAACCAAAGCTTTCCATTTCTTGCAAGTATCAAATACATCAGATTTATTCTTAATACAATAAATCAAAGTTTTTCTAGTTGCATCATCAATAAAAGTAACATAATAATGAGAGCCACCGAGAGATGATACCTGAGCAGGCCCCCATACATCTGTATGCACAAGCTCTAAATTTTCATTCTTCTTTTCTTTCCCAACTCTGAGAAATCTGAATCTCTTCTATTTTCCATAAATGCAACTCTCACAAAAGTTCAAATCAACATTCTTCAAACCCGGCAACAAATTCCTTGAGTGAAGAATCTTCATCCCTTTTTCACTCATGTGTCCAAGCCTATGATGATATAATGTTGCATCTACTCCATTAGAAGTTAAAGCATTAACGAAGTTAGAAATACCAATGCATAAATTCAACGTACCAACCTTTTCGCCTTTTTCTATTACCAGGGCTCCTTTGGTGACCTTCCAAGCTTTATCTGAGAAATTTGTCACACAACCTTCACCGCCTAACTGCCCTGTTGAAATCAGATTTTTCTTTAGATCTGGAACATGCCTTACCTCCTTTAGTAACCATTGGTTTCCATTTTGCTGTTTTAGAAGAACCTTACCCATTCCAACAATTTTACAGGGTTTATCATCACCCAAACGAACTTGTCCAAAATCTCCTTGAACATAGTCGTGAAAGTATTTCTTATCAGGTGTGGCATGGAATGAGGTCCCTGTATCTACCACCCAGGAATCAATAATATTTTCGAAAGAAAGAATCAAAGCATCTTGTAACACCTCACCTGTCACATTTTCTTCATGATTGTTTTCTTGCTGTGAATCTCCTTCTTTTCTCTTCCGAGATCTACAGTCTCTCTTTAGGTGTCATTTCTTTCCGCATTTCCAGCACACTATCCCCGATCTGGACTTGGATCTACCTTTGCTTGATTTACTGCAATATCCTAAGCTCTTTCCTCTTTCCATTTTTCTTCCTCTAGACTCTGCACTCAAAGCATTTCTGGATGTCTCACCAGAGCTTTTCTGTCGCATTTCCTCGTTAAGGATAGCACTGACAACATCATCAAACTTTAAAGTACTAGATCCATAAACGGAGTTACTAATGGCCATTACCAAACCATTCCAACTTTCTGGTAATGAGCACAAGAATAACAGAGCTCTAACTTCATCATAAAAATTTACCCCTACAGAACATAACTGAATTGTAATATTATTAAAATCATTTAAATGATCTGCAACAGATCCACCTTCTGACATCTTCATATTAAATAACTGTTTCATAAGAAATACCTTGTTTGAGGCCGAGGGTCTTTCATATAGTTTATCCAACGCCTTAATCAAACCCTCTGTTGTTGTTTCCTTTGAAATGTTGAAGGTGACCAACGCTGCAAGGTACAGTCGTATTGTTCCGAGTGCCTTTCTATCGAGAAGGTTCCGTTCTTCATCTTCCATATCCGTTGGTTTCTTTGATTTTCCGCCCAATGGTAGGTATAGATCTTTCTGATACATATAATCTTCCATCTGCATCTTCCACAGTGAGAAGTTTTGGCCATTAAATTTCTCGACCCTAAACTTACCATTTTCTGCCATTGCTCCCACTCGAACTAGGAACCCTTCCTTCCTACGAGTTTATCAGCCAAATAGACCTTCGGCTCTGATACCAGTTGTTAGAATATTATATATATTATGGAGCAATGGAACACATAAGATATTGCAGAAATATAGACACAGAAAACACACAAAACAAGAGAGACACAGATATACGTGGTTCACCCAGTTTGGGCTACATCCACCTTGAACAACCAGTCCTTCCTTTTTATTATCCAGCAAAATGAAGAGACACAACCTATAACAAGTCCACTGGAATATCCTCTGTCTTCTCTCATAGTCTCACCTCTCTGTTTCTCGCTCACACAAAATGCAGCCTCAAATACAATGCCCTCATACAAAGAGAGGGGTTGCCTTCTAGGGCAAAAAACCCTAAACTAAACATAAGTTCTACCGTCAAATCATCCACCTAATGAACAGCCCGCCCCCCCTCGACCCCCCTTGCAGTCAATATTTTACGGGCGGCAATGCCATTTTGAACTGGGGTCCAATGTGGTGGTACTTTTGAATATAAAAGATAATCAGGCTCCACAGCCAACAATCTGGTTGCTCAATATAGACTTCTTATTCTAAGTCTCCATTAAGAAATGCAGATTTTACATCCATTTGGTATACTTTGAATTTCTGAAAGCTAGAAAGAGCAAGGAACGTTCTTATAGCTTCAAGTCTAGCAACATGTGCAAACATTTCTTCAAAATCTATACCTTATTGTTGAGCATATCCTTTACAAACAAGTATGGCCTTGTTTCTAATAACTTCTCCATTTTCATTCAGATTGTTTTTGAATATCCATTTAGTTCCTATGATATTCTTATCATGAGGTCTAGGAACTAATTCCCAAGTATTATTCTTTTCAATTTTCTCAAGTTCTTCATTCATGGCTTTGACCCAACATTCATCTTTACATCACTTACATTTTGAGGTTCGGTGGAGGATAGTAATGCTAGATAGCTTGAAGCTTCTGAAATAGTTCTTCTTGTATGCACACCTACCTCTTTCCATCCCAAAATTTCAGTCTCTGGATGATTTTTCTGAACATACCTGGACGAAGTCTTTTCTTCTACCATTATCTCATCTTCTAGTGCTTCATTGGTTTCTTCTTCAGAATTAGTCTAATTTGATGTGGAAGGATAATCCTCATCTTCTTCATGCTCTTCGTTTTTTATTTGGCTTGGATTTTTGCATGTTTCATCAAGCATAACATCAATACTTTTAATAAATTTCCCAAGTCTTTTATTATAACATTTATATCATTTACTTCGGGAAGAGTAACCAAGGGGAATACCTTCATCTGCTCTCGGTTCAAACTTACAATGTTTTTCATCAGTCCTTTTGATGTAACATTTTCTTCCAAAAACTTTGAAGTGTTTTATAGTAGGACTCTTACCATACCAAAGTTCATGAGCAGTTTGAGTGTTGCTTACCCAAAAGTTTGTTTTGTTGAGAATAGTGACGCCATCGAATGCAGCTTCACCCCAAAAGGTTGTAGGAGTTCCAAACTCATCTAGCATAGCATGAGCCATTTGTTGAACAGTTTTGTTCATCCTTTCTACCACTCCATTTTGCTAAGGAGTCCTTGTAGTGGAGAATTCCCTTTTTATTCCATGCTCTTCACAAAAGTCAATGAATTCATCCGAGGTAAATTCCCCTCTTCAATCAGATCTAAGGGATTTGATTTTACGATCTGATTCACTCTCAACCAAATCTTTGAAGGCTTTGAATTTTTCAAATGCTTCATCTTTATGCTTTACAAGTCCTATCCAACACATTCTGGAAAAATCATCAATGAACAATATAAAGTATTCTTCTCCACAAGGTGACTTTTTCCTTGATGGACCACATAAATTAGTATGAACAAGATCAAGAGGCTTACTAGCTGATCCTTCCTTTTCAGGGAAATGCGACCTGGTTTACTTACCAAATTGACATGATTTTCATATTGTATTTTCTGGAATGCTGATATCAGGAAGATCATGAACAACCTGGAATTTGCATGCTTTCCTTATTTAAGAGAAGCTTAGATGCCCCAATCTTCTATGCCATAGCCATTGTTCATCATTTTTTCTTAGATAGCATTGTTGTTGTCCTCCTTTGAGTATGTATAAGTTGTTTCGATTTCTTATGCCTTTGATCATGGTTTCACCTGTATCAAGCTCACGAACAATACATCCATTTGATCGAAATACTACTTCATTTCCTTGATCACACATTTGACAGACACTCAACATGTTATGCTTTAGACAATCAACATACATAACATTTGTAGCTTTAAATTTTTCTTTTAAGAGAACAGAGCCTTTACCTTTTATGACAACAAGAGTGTCATTTCCAAATGAGACCTTATTTTCCTTCTCTAACGCATTATATGACTGAAGTTTTTCTTTGTCACCTGTCATGTGTTTTAAGCATCCACTGTCCATATATCACTAATTTTCTTGTCCTTCTACATACAAGGCTATACCACATCTTTTTGGTTACAGATCTTTCTTTTTCCATATTTTGGGACGTAATGAAGTTTGCTCCTTCTGAGATGTTTGCCTAAATTCACTCTTGCATTCAGATTCTTCATGACCAAAGTTGTTGCAGATAGAGCATTCTATTTCACTTTCAAGAAGAGAAAAGTTATTGTAAGTCCGTTTCATGATCCCCGTCACATTCCTTTGATTTCGTGCTTCTCTAGTCATGATGGTCTTGTAAGCAACACATTGAGCAGCTTTGTGTCCAAAATTATGACATGAAAAACATTGGCCATTAAAGAAGTTCCTGTGATTATCGAATCTATTGACCTAGTGATTGTAGTTTCTATTGATATTCATTCTTGAAGCAGATTGAGTATGATTTACCTGAGGTTTGTTGTAGCTTCAGTTCATCCTTGAAGTAAATTGAGCCTGATTTACCTGGTGATCTTCTTTATTCCTTTGCTGACGATTGTCAAACTGTTGACTGCTCTTTGCTGCATCAAGATAGCTTTTAGTGGAGGTTGACGACTTCTGTGATTGAGATGCTTATTCAGTATATCCAAGACCTATCATTATCAGAGGAGAACAATGCACTTTGATAATTTCATTTAATGTTTTTGATCCTTTAGCAAATCTAAGATTGACAGATTTTGTTTTCTCAATATCCTTTCTTAGACACACAATTTCACATTCCAGTGTTTCATTGTGTTTTTCTCTTTCAGCGAGTTGGAATGTCAAAGTATCTATAATCATATTCTTTTCTTCTAAACAAATTTTGAGTTTAGAAATTTCTTCATAAAGATCATCTTCATCTAAAGTATCCAAGAAATTATCATCTTCAAAAGCCATCAAAAGTTTATAGTCATTACTATTTTCATCTTCATCACTATTAGATATACCATCACTATCTTCATGTGTATAGTAGCTTTTCTTACTTACACTTTGTTTTGTATTCCATTTTGCTGACTCTTTACCTTTATCAAGCTTATCTTTATGAGGACATTTGGTAGCATAATGACCGACTCTTCCACAAGAAAAAAATTTGAAAGGTAGTTTACCTCTGAATATTCATAACCCCGTTGAAGGTTTTTGACAAAGTTTGCTTCTACCTCTCCTTCTAAAATATGTCCTGATTCATTGAGTTCTTCTCTTCCTGAAGCTTTAAATGTAACTTCTCTCATATTTGATGGACCTCCTTTTCTCATTTTGAAAGCAATTAAGATTTTGTGCAGTTGTGTCATAGTAATAGTCTAAAGATCCTGCTTTTCTTCTATGGCAGTTACTTTTGATTCAAACTTAGTAGACAAGGATCTTAAAACCTTTTCAGCTAAAGTGACTTCTTTTATTTCTTCACCCAAATTCTTCATGCAAATAACAATCTCATCTATATGTAAGAAGTAGCTAGCTATACTTTCATCATTGTGCATTTTTAGAGTTTCATATTGAAATCTGAGAGTTTGCAGTTTTGCACGTTTCACCTAAGTGTCTCCTTCATAGCTTAGAACGATCTTGTCGAATATTTCTTTAGCGGATTTGAGCTACATAACTTTGACAAATTCTGATTGTGATAGACTCGCCAATAATGTATTGACAACCTTGTCACTGGTTTCATATTGCTTTTTACCTACCGCATCTGTAGTAATTGCCGATGGAAATGTATATCCTCCTTCCACGATCTCCCAGACATCTTTTCCAAGAGATTGAAGATAGGTTGTGGTTCTTACCTTCTAATAATGAATTTGTTCCCATCAAATATTGGTGGTCTGATGGATCCTTTTTTTTCGTGGTTACTCATGATGATGGATCTTCGTTCAAGCGATCAAGCTTCTTCTGAAGGACCTACTCTGATACCAATTGTTGGAAATAATACTGAGAGGGGGGGTTAATCAGTATAGCAAGTCAATAATTTTTCATTTCCATAATCAGATTCATATACACTACCTTAGTTAATGAAACTTGCGTGTATATGCAACTGTGTTTAAGGAAACTAGCGTATATCCTATAGACTTAAGATTCAGTTAATTCTTCATATGTTGATATTTAATTAGTGCATCAGAACCATATATACAGTAACCAGGTGCAGTAAAAAGAGAACAGACAATCACACACAAGAACATAAGATATAAGGTGGAAACCCAATGTGGGTGAAAACCACCTGTTGTAATCGTCTATATCTTCTTTTTAAATTAGAAACTTATTTTTACAATTTTTATACTGGTGCAGTCTTTTAACAGTACGTAGGATTCTACCTACAGAAGGCTACAACCTTCTCTCGTTCTCCAGCTTCTCCTAGAAGGGAGCTACAACCCCCTAGCTCTTGTACTACCTGAAATGTTTACTAGTATGTAGGTGCCGGCCTATAGAAGGCTCCAACCTTCTCTTTTCTTCCATGGACCACATTTCATAAATTTTTAGACTAGATCCATCAATATCATCATTCAATCATCTACATCAACTAATCTCCTTTTGCACCAACCAAAACTGAATCAACCGATCACTTTGACAAATCTTCATAATGATGTAACCAAAACCCAAGCCATAAACCAGAACACTGCCACAGCAAACAGAAGTAGCTAAAATATATTTTGTGAGATATACGCTACTTCCTTTTGTTGAACCTACGTGTATACGCACTTTTCTCAAGGCAAACCTGCATATAGATCTGCAAATCAAAATTAAGATGTATATGCTATTTTGATATGCCGAACCAGTGTGTATCCGTGTCTTTTCTAAAGTGAACTTGCGTACAGATCTATAAATGATGATTTAAAGTCTACAACAATTTCATACTTTAGTTATACCCAGATCATCATATTTACAGACTACAACATCCACTAGTTATACAGATAAATGATCAAAACCACATAAAGATACTTCACTTCAAGCTTTAAGATTTTGACCCATCATTAGATCTTATCCTTCATCAAGCACTAATGTTCATCCTTGGTTCAGATCCAGCTATGCACCACAACCCAATAGCCTGTATATTAGATTTTTCTCTTCATCAGATATTCAATTCAAGAGTTCCTTTGCCTAATGATCTTCTCCTCCTTTTATAGTTTTAGGCCTTACTCAATACCATGGACCAAAACCACTCAGAACCAATACCTTGGACCAAATACCTGAGGTCAACACTTCGGACAAGATACCTTGGACCAATACCATGGATCAAAATACCATGGACCGAATACCATAGACCAAAACTAAGTTTTCCAACATGTATGCGCATTTCCTTCCATGAAAGTGGGTGTGTACGCCATAAGCGCCTTTTGGTCTGTGAACCCCCATGTACATGGATCTTAGTCAATGGGGAACCTGCATATACCTCTATTTCTTTATTCTGTGAGTCTAAACTGTAATCTGTCATTTGAGTGAATTGCCATCAAGGACAACACCTATGTCATAGTGCCAAATCTGTGTCATAATGCCAACACATGGTCTATGGTGTTCTTTGGCACCTCAAAGGGAGGATGCCATCCCCATTGGAGCCAATGTTAATGTCATATGTTATAGTAGTCAAAAGCCAAGCTTAGTATATTCTATTATTTTGGTAAATTCATAAAAATGTTGTTATAATCTCTTAGAGATCAAGGTATTAGTTTTTTGAGATAAGTGTGAAATCATGTGTTTAGCTAGATTCTGAGTTAGGGTGATGCTCAAAATGTTTCCAGTAATGGTGGAAATAGTCATTGATTTCCTAAGGTTTAGGTTTAATAAGTTTAGCGTCATGTGTAATCTAAAGTCATGAGTGAAAAGATAGTACCTAGTCGTTATTCTCTCATCATTGAGGCAAAGTAGTGGTGTCATGCCACTCAATTTTTTTTTTTTTTAAATCAAGCATGTGTTATGAAATCACCTTTCAGTACAACGAATATGAGATCTTCATTTGCTGCTCTTTCATGATTTGAACTTCAAATTGCAATGATTGTTCCTGAATGTGGTTTTTGTCATATTAGGAGTCCAAACATTTTTGTTTACATCCAAGAAACTAGTTGTTGGAGAGGTAAATCCCCTCTACGGATAGAGGCGATCCCTACTAGCCCAGAACGGGTCTAGCAACAATCAAACAATGCTATCACGCAAGTTCCTAATTGCAAATAAAGGGTAGGTAATGGAAACCTACTTGAGATCCAATGCTTTAGTTTGTAGAAGAGACGTCGCCCACGTTCCTTTGCCTTGGCCGGTCACGATCCTCCACTATCCACGTGAATGGACACCTGCACACAAAGAGAACAACACAAACACAAGCGTGAAATCTAATATATGCAATTATACATCAGTCAGGAAGGATATAATTCAACATCAACCATTACAAGTACAACGAGAATGGAACCATAATGATAGTCATCTATTATTAATAATCAACAAAGGAGAATACAACCAGCGTCTTGACGTCAAGTCCTCCTTTGGCTGGGTGCTCAGCTACACAGGTCTTGCAAAAGCTTGAAGGGGTGAGGGACAAGATCTCTCTCTCTTTAGTGACAAAGTCTCCTTACTTAGGTAAAGCCTTATGGATACAAAGAAGGCTTCTTGCAACTCCAACCTTTTGATATCTTCCTTTCAGCACAAGTATTGCCACTAGAGTCAGAACTAGCAGAACTAGAACTAGAACTAGCTTCCTCAAGTCATGGGACCAAGCTTTTATAGAGGAAAAGGAAGAGATAAGGTCAATCCCCCACAATCATGGATTTGGCTTCATCACTTGGAAAGTTCCATGGAATGGTGGCAAACACCTTTCCATCCAAGGAGATTTGAAGCCAAACCATCCTCACTCAACTTGGAATCAGTTTGGTGAATGAGGTGGACAGAACCTTCGAAGGTTTGGGTGGTTGAAAACTTTTCCCAAAATGGTTGGCGCGATCGCGGCTCTGGGACAGAGAGCTAATGGTGCGTCCTCTCATTAGGATTTTCCCCATTGGTGCGGGCATAACACAAGGCACCAACGCTAATGCAAAAAGGGCTATTTTCATGGGCAATGAGCAGGAGATGTCTTAAGGGCATATGAAGCTCATGTTTAGAGGTAAATAAGGAAAGTGGTTCCAAGTCTTGTCACTTCTCACAAGTCCCGGAATGGGTCCTCCAAGATGCGGGAGAGGGGTAACAAGGACGGTGACAAACGGTGACAAATTACTGTGTAACAGATGCCCCCTAAAGCATGAGGCCCAAGAGAGAGAGGGGTGAAGTGCTTTACAAGAACATGTGTGACTGAAACACCGCTATCGGAGAACCTGCAAAAAGGAGTACAACTGATATCTCAAGTACATGATATATATGTGGTATGGGCGCAACCATCCGTAACAGAGTATAAAACTGGATCCCAGGCATGGACGCAGCCATCCAATGAGGATCTATGAATGGACTCAGGTATGGTTGCAGCCATCCAATGAATGAGTCATGTAATGATTACAAAAATCCACAAAATGCAACCCAGATGTAAATATACACAATCCAGGGTCTTGCGGTCCAACTCGACCTGAACACAGTACAAGTTGAAGCATGTGAATATAGGAGTCGAAGTCGAACATGCCTGAACATCGTCTGATTACCAGTCAATGATGAAAATTGTTAACAGACACGAGAGGTGCCACCAATAATGACGATGGTCCTCAAGGTACTATAGGTACAATCCACGGTGTGCGAATCAATGAGTCGGTGTCGAACATCCGTAGAATCATCCGATCGGAGGCCAATGATGAAAACCTCGCGTCGAACACGAAGAACCTACCATTGAGGCATGCAGGCTCCAAGGTACCTGAAGGGAGTCTCTAGGTCACCTTCCTGGATAATGAGCTGAAGTCGACAGGAAGTGATCTTGATCGAAGGTAGGCCATAATGCTTCCCACATCATCGACACGAGACTGAAAGAGACAATATGTTTTGTGTGAGATATCGGAGGGAAGTTGAGTATTCTTGCAGAGGCCAACCTCTCTTGAACATATCGGCAGCACAATGATGGATTTGGTAGTATTTTAGGTCAAACGATCAGGGGTCATGATGAGGAGACGATGAGCAGATGAATGGTCAAATAGGATAACCCAAACCCATGGAGGCAAACGTGAAGTGAGATGAGATGTCCCGACCCAGAAACGAATGCAGAAAGTGCCATGTTCAAGAGTGACATACTACCAATAACGACGATTATGATTCCTTTATTCCCCCACCATTTCTGGCGAGTACCACGGTTATTTTTGGATGGAAAGCTTGACGGGGATAGCATATGCTTGAGAGGTGTCATTTCGACGGAATCCGATGTCATTAAGTTTTAAGGAGTCTGACAAAGGAAGAACTCAGCGTCTTTTCATGTTTAGAGAGTTTGAAAAGACAACAAAAAGAAGACTCCAGGGGTGCCCTTTTTCGTATAGTTGTGTCTCTCGAGCCCGAAAAAGTATAAAACTATGCTCGAAAGAACTGCCCGATCATTACGACCGAGGAGTACTTTTCGTAAGTAGTGACATCGACCTGAAAATGTAAAAAAGCGACCAATATCACGTCATTTTGTTTCCATTAACGAACCTAAAATGACAAAGGCCCGACGATCTTTTGATTCTTTATACATTCGGAAAAAGAGTTTAAAGCCGACCACCTCTTATTTACATTTAACGAGTCAAGAGGAATAACTCGGCAATCTTTTCATCTTTAAATGGTCAGAAAAGAGCTGGAAGAAGACCTCCATTTTTATTCTCTTTAACAAGTCAAAAAGGAAAAAATAATCGGCAATCTTTTCATATTTTACGAGTCAGAAAAGAGCTTAAAGGTGACTCGTGTATGGGTTCATTTTTACACAAGCTTGAACCATAGAGAACTCTGCCTGGATTCGGTTTCATGTTTACACAAGCTTGAAACGAAAACTATTCTTGCTATAAGGTCGCATGCCCCCCAGCCTAACGACACAAAACGAGGTACATGCCCCCCCAAGCTTCATTGCATCTGACAAAGTGGATGAAATGAAGGTTCACTTTCAAGATCTTGGAAAGACTTGACTTGTATTTTACGAGATCTTAAGCACAAGACTCGATTTGGAAAGGGAGTTGTTTCATTTTTTAATGAGGTTGACACAGTAAAATAACTATCCTCATAACCCTTGTTTCATTTTTTAACGAGCTTGACACAAGATCAGGAACTATGCTCGGAAAATCCGTGATTAATTTTTTAACGAGCTTGACTCAAGACAAGGAACTATGCTCGGACTAGACCTAGTTTCATTTTTTAAGGAGCTTGACGTAGGAAAGCGAACTATGCTTGACCCGAACTTCATCATAATGAACAGGAAGTTGGGGCTTCCACGAGTGGCTCTCCCGGTGGGAGGTCAACATCGCTAAAGTCAGGACCCAATGCCCCCAGGACACTATGCACGATGGCGACATCGCTAGATACAGGTATGGGATAGGTAGCGACGTAGTTGATTTGCGGGGGGGCAGATACAATGGGTGGATAAAAACTAGGAGGGGACGACAACTGTGCAGGAGGCATTGGGGGACTAACGAATGACAATTGATCGATAGTCACCATCCTTCCATCGTGTGGAAAGCAAACCACACGGAAAAGTGAAGAGATAAGGGCCTCCATAGAATAAACATAGTCGCGACCAAGGAGAAGACTGAAATCTAAAACACCTTGGGTAACCAACACGTCGATATAGACGGTTTTACCTCCCAAAGTAATAGGGAACCTCGGGAGGACTCCTAGAGATGGATAGGCTCCTCCGTCGAAAGCCAACAGATTCTACGTGACCGAACCGAGCTACGGGGAACCTAAAGCTTGCCAAGTAGTGTACGTCATAAGACTGACCGACGCACCTTCATCCAGAACAGTGCCAGGTACTACCTTATCATAGGAAAGTACCGTAATCTGGAAAGGCACATGGGATGGAAGGCAGAAAGGGGTTAGGTGACTCCAATCAAAGGAGATGGCCAAACTACTTGGTGGGGGAATCGTATGATCGCCCCCATGCTCCATAGGAAACGAAGAGGGACTTTCGGGAGCAGCTGGGATAGGAGAGTCATTTTCGGACTCAGGGGAATCTGAGGAGACGAGAAGAACATGGGAATTACACCCTTCCAAAACAGAGTGATCGGGTGGTGAACTCGAGCCGACACTCTTTCCGACCAATAGTTGGTCTGGAATAGGCTGGGTAGAGCCAGGTTCAGGAAGAGGAGGCTAGACAAGAGAGGAATTTGAACCAATCTCGTTGTCAGCAGGGGGACGATCTACAGCTGCAGAAAGACGTTGATATCCAACGAGGAGTTGGGGTGAGGGAGTCGCAATACTTTCCAAGACGTCGGAGGCTTTATCCATGAGCGGACAAAGGTGAAGGGGATGATTGCCTTCACAAAGTCTGCAAGGGATTCGAATCTTCCCTTTTCCTTTACTATTCCCAACTGATAGGGTAGCATCGCCGTGAGATTCAAAGGGCGATGAGGGGTGGGCCGAATCACAGGACCATACTTCTAAGACCCTGGGAATGCCAGGACACTCGCAAAGAAGGTGGTCATCGTTGCACAATCTACAAGGAAACTTGACCTTCCGCGGAGGAGCAGAAGGTGGCCCGACTTCAGGTGTACTCGAGGGGGTAGCTGTGCTTTTAGCCTCTCCTTTGAGAGCCTTCTTCTTCTTTGTCTTCTTCTTCTTCTTCTTAGCCACTTGGTTACTCGAATTGAGACTTTCACCAGGCGAAGTAAGAGATGAGGATGTAGAAGTGGCCGTAGAAAGGAGAGGTCCACTTAGAAATCAACATGAGGTTGTTCAGGTGGAGGGACTGATTGATCAGTAGGTGAGACGGCAGGGACCAGAGAGGTTGAGAACAACCAAACAAGCAATCCAACAGTTAACCCTGGGAGGGACAACGTTGCCATGTAAGGAGCACCAACATTCCCAAGAGGAGGGAAATGACCAAGATTCCCGTCAGGGGGGGAACTTGGGTTGGTGAACCTCGAAAAAGCTTCCATCAAGAACGAAAAAGAAACCTACTCAAGCTAACGCGAACAAGACCTAACCGGGTAAATGTGAACGCGCCCGAATAAATTTTAAGACAAAGGAACTGAAACTGATATTTTCATGTTTTAAGAGTCGAGAAAAGGACAAAAAGGTGACTCTAGTTGCCTTCGAATGTTTTCTGAGCCCGAAGTGACAAACTTCTCAAGTGAGCCTTTTCTTTTACAGAGTCCAAAAAGGATCAAAAAGTGACTACTCTGGAGAAACTAGGCAAGGGGTTTACCAGACAATCCGTAAAACTGCTTATATACCTTAGCGATCATATGAAAGCCAAGGGCTTTCCGTATCGCATTCAATCTTCCTGAATGTTGTGTTCGGTGTGTTACGGCTTGTAAGGAAGCAGACACGACTTCCTATGGATCAAGGATGATAACCTAGTGGAGTCTCCCCATATATACCTGACGATACGTGGGAGCCCAAGTCCGTGCTAGACCACAATCGAACCACACTAGGAGGAATCACCCAACCTTAATGTGAGAACAAAGGTGACTAGGTTTAACGACGCCGGAGCACGTCTCTAGCCTAGACCTCTAGAATATTTGCGTTATGTTCCAATGCGTTTTTAAGTTAATTCGGTTTATTTTATGGTTGATGTTTTAGTTAAGTTTCAGTTTAAGGCCCTACCATATGTGATCTTCCACAATTTCCTAGATGCAAGCTACATGCGAAAGAAAGCCATTTCGTTCGATGAATACTAACTATGAGAAGGTTAAGAGTTTCAATCAAACAAAACGAACTCAATCAACCAAACAACCTAATGCAGCTAATGGAAAATAAACAAAACTTTTTCTTTTCAATAATGCAAATAACGAAAAGTTCTATTCCATTCGCTATTAAATGCAAAAGAGATTATTTGATTCCTTTCTACAAGCACAATGCACTAGAATGAATTTTGAAAGATAACAACACTAAGCAAAGAAGCAAATTCACTCAATGAAGGCACAATGAAATCCAAAGACACTAAAATAGTTCTCCAAATCGAAAGGAAAACAAGGCTTCGCACGAGCTATGTGATCCAAGCTCAAACAAAGCTAGAATGAAATCCAAGCAAACAAGAGCAAATTGATCGGAAATCACTCAAAAATACTTCAACAATCACTGAAGAAAATGTGAAAAGCAATCACAAGGTTAACCGGATAATCAAAGAACCCAAAACTCCCACGGGAGGCTCGACACACACGGCCACTAGATGCCCTAGGGTTGAGGTGTGGAATCGATGGAAAGAGGCAAACACCTAGAGGACAAAGGTTGCAAACCAGTCAAACAGGGCTTAAACACACTCCAGCAACTGAAAAAGAGGTGGCGGAATACAAATCCAAGCTCAGATAGCAAGAAAAACAAGTGGACCAAAAACTGCACAGCCTGGCGCGACTGTCAGGCTGCAACTCGCGCTAAACAGGGATTGGCGCGGGTTGTCAGTTAGCAACAAGGGCCACTAGCGCGACTGTGAAGGCAAAAAGCGCGCTAACAAAGTTTGTTAATTTCAAAAGAAAAATACGCAGTCCAGGGCTTGCGTCAAAAGCTTAAAGCAAGCCAAAAAGCACAGGGGCAGCAAGAAATTCAATTCCAAAGGCTTATCTAAGCAAGCAAACAAAACAAAATGAAAGAGGCAAGATAAACTCCAAATTGTTTAGTTCGTAAACCAAACCAGAGATCGACTGAAGCGGCTTTGATCTACTTCACTATTGCAAAGAAATAGTGTTTCGAAGGCTATCTGGCCGTGTTTCAGACTCCGTCTAAGTTTACAAATCAAAACAACAAGCTAAACTCCCCAGCGGAGTCGCCAAATTGTTGGAGAGGTAAATCCCCTCTACGGATAGAGGCGATCCCTACTAGCCCAGAACGGGTCTAGCAACAATCAAACAATGCTATCACGCAAGTTCCTAAATTGCAAATAAAGAGTAGGTAATGGAAACCTACTTGAGATCCAACGCTTTAGTTTGTAGAAGAGATCGTCGCCCACGTTCCTTTTCCTTGGCCGGTCACGATCCTCCACTATCCATGTGAATGGACACCTGCACACACAAAGAGAACAACACAAACACAAGCATGAAATCTAATATATGCAATTATACATCAGTCAGGAAGGATATAATTCAATATCAACCATTACAAGTACAACGAGAATGGAACCATAATGATATTCATCTATTATTAATAATCAACAAAGGATAATACAACCAACATCCTGACGTCAAGTCCTCCTTTGGCTGGGTGCTCAGCTACACAAGTCTTGCAAAAGCTCGAAGGGGTGAGGGACAAGCTCTCTCTCTCTTTAGTGACAAAGTCTCCTTACTTAGGTAAAGCCTTATGGATACAAAGAAGGCTTCTTGCAACTCCAATCTTTTGATATCTTCCTTTCACCACAAGTATTGCCACTAGAGTCAGAACTAGCAGAACTAGAACTAGAACTAGCTTGCTCAAGTCATGGGAACAAGCTTTTATAGAGGAAAAGGAAGAGATAAGTTAAATCCCCCACAATCATGGATTTGGCTTCATCACTTGGAAACTTCCATGGAATGGTGGCAAACAACTTTCCATCCAAGGAGATTCGAAGCCAAACCATCCTCACTCAACTTGGAATCAGTTTGGTGAATGAGGTGGACAGAACCTTCAGAGGTTTGGGTGGTTGAAAACTTTGCCCAAAATGGTTGGCGTGATTGCGACTCTGGGACAGAGTGCTAATGGCGCGCCCTCTCATTAGGATTTTCCCCATTGGCGTGGGCATAACACAGGGCACCAACGCTAATGCAAAAAGGGCTATTTTTAGGGGCAATCAGCAGGAGATGTCTTAAGGGCATATGAAGCTCATGTTTAGAGGTAAATAAGGCAAGTGGTTTCAAGTCTTGTCACTTCTCACAAGTCCCGGAATGGGTCCTCCAAGATGTGGGAGAGGGGTAACAAGGATGGTGACAAACGGTGACAAATTACTGTGTAACACTAGTGATTTGTTCCTTTTTTCTACCGAAATCATTCAAGACATCATCTGGAGTTAGCTGGGCTAACTCTACATGGGAGGTGTTGTGCTTAGGGACAGTTTTTGCACTTTTTCAAATCAAGAGTCATTGCCACCTCCAAGTTTCAAATCCTCTTTCCTTTGAATGATTTGTATTATTTGTTGTTTTATTTACCTTCACTTTTCTAGGAAAGCACCCAGATGACCTCATGAAGCCTTGACTCCTCATCTCACTGAGTTTTCCTTGTTGTACCTGAGCAATTCACTATGCTTTCACACAGTTGCTGCGCTACTATCCTAAGAATGGAGCCTAGTAGAAGATGGGGATTTTTGGTGCTATTTCAGTTGATGGAGGATCAAGGAGGTTGTTAAGACTTTCAACATTATGATCAAGCTATTTTCGTCATTAAAAGGCCCTAGTGCACAACCAAACCTATGTAGGTGAAATTATGTTGCGCTCAGGCATTGCACTTCTGCTATAGATGATGTTTTTAGAGGATGGATAGTTTCCAGTATGAAAATAAGTTAGTAAAAGGGTATATGATGATTTTCAGGTTATATTTTACACGTGTGGCTCATTTAGAATCCTAGGAGGCGATCAAAAGCATGCAAATCATGAATTCGTTGCACTTCCACACAGTCAGTAGGTTGACCATGAAATTTGTATGAAGACCTAATGTAATTGACTCTCTTGATTATTACAGCTATCCTTAAGTGTATTTTACGTTCAACATTCAAGCATTGATCGTTAATATGAAAAGGAAGCTCATTGCACTTTTGATGTAGGGGATTTGTTGTGTTTTTTATTATTTTAGTAGTTAACCTCAAAATCAGTTTCTGACTAGGTGGAGATGATTTTTGAAAATGTGAAAGAGTTTTTTGTCACACACAAGCTAATTTACAATAACATCCTTCTATTTTGAGACATGTGTCATATATTGGAATATTTGAATGAATCATTACAACACATTTTTCAAATTTCATCATTTCATGTTTTAGTCATGATATTTGGGTGTATGTACTGAGGAGTTGGAGGAGAAGTTTAAATAAATGACAGAAGTTTCTCTCAAGAAAAAGCTCATAAACACAAACCACATTAATTTCTGTAACATTTTTCATTATTCAAGAGATATGATCTAATATTTGAACCCTATTTTCCAGAAATTCGGTCTTTATTTCCTAGCAGGAAGTTTCTAAAACTAACATAATTGACTCTATCTTTGGGGAAATCGTTGAGCTCGAACCCTTAAGTCCAAGGATGAGATAATTGTATATATTTCATGAATTTAAATGTGCTAGGAGTTGGTTGGTTAGGGTTAGAGAAAGAAAACACTTGGAATTGTACTTTTCCACTTTAAAATTTTCAGTGAATGATCAAGGCCAAGGTCTATTTTCTCACAGATGTGTCATTTTATGATAGTGATGTGCTCTCTTGTGTTCTAATTTTCTATATTGTTACAATCATGTTTCAATGTTAGGGACTCATGTTTAATTAAGCAAAATTGGTTTCAAAATTCACTCCTAAAGTTTTTTGTTATGGCTTAATAAACATTTTAATGTTTTGTGATAATCTAGAATTCATCCTCAGATAGATGCTTTAGAAGTTGTCAATTCCATAATTCCTCTGCTCACCCCTATGCAACAAAATTCCATTAAAATACCCAGAAGGATTACCTACCTTGCCCCTATTAAAATATTCCTCATCTTTATCCTCTCACTGATTAAAATCATTAGTCTAATATGACTCCATGTGCAATCATTAGTCCAATATGACTCCTCTTGCCTACCGTCAAACTATTAAATCTCATTCTCCTTTGATCTTAATACCTATCCTAAAACCTAAGGAAATTAGCCATTTAAGTGACTAAAGATTTAGATAGAGAGAGCCCTCTCTGAAGCTGGAAATGATTGATTCCTATTTCAGAGTGGTTTGTTGTTACCTCTCAGTATCCTTCCTACAACCAAAGGAAATTTCAGTGCTAACAAATTGATCAATGTCTCTCTGTTTGTGACTCTCTCAGTATTTCCTCCTTCGTCTATGAGACCAGAAAAAAAATATATTTATCATTCATGCCCTCCATGGTCTCCTTATATTCCCCATGATGCCTATCATCTACAAACTCATCACTACCTCCCTTTCCGATGTTGTCAGTCTCTTACCTTGGAGAATCACACATTCCTTTGTTTAGAGGTGGTTGTATTTATAAAATGTAATGGAGCGTTGGTTTTAGTTGTTTATTTAGTTTATGATTTAACATTATCTCCTTTTATTTAATTTATATTTTAATTAAATTACTTTAGTTACGAGTTAAATAAATTACTTTATTTTTATATCAATTAAATTACTTTATTTACTTAGGTTAAGTTAAATTATAAATTTAATAAATTTAATTGATAATCATTGTATTTATCCATTTTTTGTATTAATTAATTAATTATATATATAATGGTGGTATACCTATCAATTACCCCATGATATATTCATTATTTTCTAGTGAGTTAGGAATTTACTTCGATAATCAATTCATTACCACTTAGACATTTTCCAATATTAGCCAGTATGTTTACAAGTGTAATACATGTGATACATGCATATGTAGTTTTCATATGCATGTCCCGTATGCATGCTAATATTTATTTTTTTCCTATAAATCGAGGTGGGTTATTACATACAACCCTCCTTTAGAAAACATCCTCACAAAGTTATGGTTTATATAGTATATCATTAATTATTTTGGAAATTAGTGTAATCATGTACGAATTATGTCCTGTGATTGAATACTTATTTAATGTGAGGACATTTTAAAATTTGTTTTTTGAACATTTATAGGTTTACAATTATAATAGTCGTGCGCTATCCAACTGGGCTCTCAAGCTATTCTAGAATCACTCTATCCTTCATAACCTCTTATGTGCCCATCTTATCCATCCTCTACTGGAAAATGTCATGGTGTCAACTATACCAATCTGGCCATTGATAAATATCAAAGGTGATAAAGTCAACTATATCGAACTAATTTTCCAGTAGGCATATCACATTCATCATCACACATCTAGGGGAGTGTGACTTGCAGAATCCTCCCTTGACTCCATTTTTTGGAAGATAAATAGTGGGAAACTACTCCACCCCTCCTAGTTGAGCTAGGGACAATGCCCTATTGTGGAATTTTATTGAGACTTAATCATTCTCTGAGTTTTCTCAATCATGTTGTCGGTTTGGTAAGAACAATATCTGCAATACAAATACTTCTCCACACATTATCACATATGCATCAATATATTCAAAACCAATTGTATTCAAAAAAATATTTTCGTGCATTTCAGATATGTTATCTACAATATTGATATTTGAGTTCAAATAACATATTTGGCTATGTCCAACCGATATATGTGTAAATTAGCCTTGTAATCATTCTTTTATTTCCATCCCATCATTCATGTTGATGTGTAAAATAAAAATTATAGGCATCACATGCATAACGTAATTCATAATTCATATTAGTGTCATGTACCAACAATGTTAAGAAAATAATATACTTCATATTGGTATCCATGTATGAGTTAGGATAAGAAAATAATTTAAAATCATTCTTACATGTAACATTTCAAAATGATTGTCTTAGGTACCCAACAAGAATAAAGTAAAGATATATAAATAAGGTTTTAAGTGCTTCAAAATACAAACAAGTTGGTGTACACGACTGGGTGGTGCATTTCCCACTTTGTGATTGTCCCATACTGCCCATTATGCTTTCCCAATTATCTTCTAATGTTAGCATATGCCCTGCCCAGTCAGCATCCCAATCAACCCTGCAAGTTGACTTTGTAATTATTGGGAAAAAACTTCAGAACATCATAGATTATTCATATGACTTCAAATTTAGGTGATTCAAGTGACTTTGGAATCGTGACAAAGAACACTATGATTTGGCACTCGCTTTGAGAAAGTTTGAGCACTTTTTTTATCCCCTTGATCATTCCTCCCCAGTGGCAGCTTTTGGACCACCAAAAGTCTATTTTTACTCAAAAAGTAAGTGAGGGTAGAACTCCCTCACTTTTCTAATATCAAACCACCTGACTTTCCCTGAATTAGTTCTTTTGTGTCCCACACGAAGATACTACATGTTTCCTCTCCGTGAATTCCTTATCCTCCTATCATGAATAGTATCTCGATGAAAATATTCTAAGTATTCAGGAGAATAATATTATATGGATTGAATTTGAACATTCTCTCCTTGATTTTCAATTATAGGAGGCTCATATAGTCTCAAGGTTTCCATATTCACAATACCATAACTTTTCATGTATGGTGGAAAATCTAATTAGAAAGCATTATTGGTAATTTTCTCCAAGATTTTGAAAGGAGCATATCTAATTGGCTTGAGATTTTTACCTTCACCTTGAAGTATTTCCTTGTTGATATATAGCCAAATGTGATCTCCCACCTAGAAGTTGTGGTCAATGCAATGTTTGTCATCTCTCGCCTTGTAACTTGACTCTTCTACAACTATTCTTGTACCATCTAATGCATGAACTAAATTTGTCCAATGAAGTGCTTGGGTTTATCTATATCATTGTGTCAATCCAATGCAACAAATTTCCCAAATGTCAAATCTAAGGGAGATTTTGGTAAATATCCCAAATATTCTTTGAATGGATATGTCTGAGTCGAAGAATGCTTGGCTCTATTGTAGGCATCCTAAATGTAATGTAAGTGTTCATCACAAAGCTTATGATGCTTATTGCAGTATCCATGAAGGAGATGTACAACTGTTTTTTTCACTACTTATGTCTTTCCATCAGTTTTTGGATGAAATGTTGTGCTCTTCTTCAACTTGGTGTCTATGAATTCCCATAAACTTGACCAAAATTTCCCAACAACTTGAGAATGTTGATAAAAAATAATAGAATTGGGAAACCCAAAGTGTACACATACATTTTTGGAAGAACATCTTTGTGGTATGTTCAATTGTAATCTGTTTCTTACATGACATCAACACACACATTTTTGTGAAACGATCCACAACAACATAAATATAACCATGACCTTTCTTTGACAATGGTAGTCCCCCTAAAAAATCCATAGAAATACTTTCCTAAGGATGAGAAGGAATAGGAAGTGGATTGTTCAAACCCATTTTCCTAATACTAGGCTTTCTAGATGCACACATGGAGCATCCTCCTACATATCTTGAAACACTTTCATTCATGCAAGGCCAATAACAATACCTCTAAATTTGTGCAACTATTTTCCCTACAACAAAGTGACCAACAATAAGAGAAGTGTGGTATTCCCTTATAATATTGACTCTTTCATTGTGTTGAACACATAACTTTATATGAACATGATAATACAACTATTCAACATAATTTCCTTGAATCAAAGTTGCATAAACATTTTGAAAATCACCATCTTGATCATATTGTTAAATATAACTTTCATGCATAATTGAGTTATTCCTAAGAATGAAAGATGCATTAACAATAGGCCTTGACAACATATCAACAAATTTGTTGTATATTCCTTTCTTATATCTGATTACCAAATGGAACTGTTGTAGAAATCCCATCCACCTGAAATGTCTATCTTGTTGTAGCTTGGGTTGCTATTAGAAATATTTTAAAGGTTGAGGGTAAGTATGAATAATCATTTCCTTACCCATCAAATAATGCTTCCATTTCTTCATGCTTTGTACTAAAGTATACAAATATTTATCATAAGTTGGATATTTAATTACTGCATTGGTAAAGGTTTCAGGCTTACCATGCTCAATGCATCAAAACTACTCCTATGGCATAATCACTTGCTTCCGTTTGAATCTCAAATGGATACTTAAGGTTTGGAGGTGCTAGAACTAGTTTTTTACAAATTTTCTCTTTCAGGGTATGAAAGGATTTTTGTTTCTTGCCTCCTAACTGAAAGACCTTTTTGACACTTATGAATCGATGTATTGGTGTTGGAATGAGTGAGAAGGTAGCTATAAATTTTATCCAATATTGGGTTGCTCCCAAAAAGCTCATAATTTCTGTTACATTGTTGGCTTTAGGCCAATTCACAATGAATTAAACTTTTGATGGATCAATGTTCAATTCACCCCCTCCTACAATATGACCCAAATAAACCAAGGAGGTTTTCCCAAATTCACACTTAGACATTTTCAAATACAATTTCTCTTTCTTTCAGAGATCTAAAACTTGTTTCACATGCTTGACATGCTCTAAATGAGCCTTACTAAAAATTAGAATATCATCTAAGTAGACTATGAAAAAAATCATCTAGGAATGGTTTTGACACATCATTCAAACTCTTATGAATGTTGCAGTTACATTGTAAACCACAAATGGCGTAACTAACCATTCAAACAAACCTTGTTTTTTCTTGAAAGCAGTATTCCAAATATCACCTTCAACAATGTTTATCTGGTGATAACCACTTATTAAATCCAAGTTATTGAAATAAACAACACCCTTTAACTGATTGAGAAAATCATCAATACGAGGAAGAGGATAACGATTCTTTACTGTGCTTTTTTTCAAAGCTCTAAAATCCACAAACATGTGTAATATACCATCCTTCTTTGGAACCAAGACAATATAAGACCCAGAAGGAGATGTAGTAGGCCAGATGACTGATTTGTCAAGCATCTCTTGAATTTTCTTCTTGATCTTCACATTCTCCAAAACTGACATTATATACATGCCAATGTTTGTAAGAGGTTCATTCTACTGCAATTGAATTTCATGTTGGATTCCTCTTTTAAGAGGCGGCCCTTCAGGTTCCTGAAAAAATTATCATATGTGTCGAAAAATTCAACCAAATCATGTTTGAATTTTGCATCACATTCTTGGAAAGTTTTAGATTCAACAATATCTTTGGGTTTAATCATCAACAATACAAAATTCTTACTAGCATTAACAAGCCTTTTCATTTGACGAACAATCACAAGAGATAAGTTCATCTTCTTGTAATGTTTGCCAATAATATACTCAACACCATCTTTAGAAAGATGATATTTTTTTTCACGATGATAGAATAAGGCTTTTCGATCATACAAGTGTGGACTCCCTAAAACAATCTCACATATAGCAAGTGGTACAACATCAAGCTCTACCTCATGTATAAAGTTTTCAGTGATGGTGAATTTTACTTTACATTTTCTTGTCACTTGCAATTTGGCATTTTCACATAACCAACCCAAAGGGTAAGGTTTAGGATGAGCTGTAGATTCTAAGTTTAGTTTCTTGACTAACAACATAAAAAATAAGATTAACTTGAGATTTACTATTAAACAACGTATGAAATTTGGTATGTTTTGTAATGAGTCTGATAATGAAAATATCAATTATTTCTTCATCATTTTGAGACTCAATAGGCTTACTAGAAGAACTAGTACTTGTAATAGAAACTTTACCTTTCATTCCAATGGCTGTGATTTTGGTCTCATCACCTTAGTCGAATCCTAGTTCTTGTTAAGTTGTTGCAACAATATTTTGTTTCCCCTTGTTGTTAAACTTCTTTGGTCTCATTTCTAGATGTAGTTTCCAACAACGGTCTTCATCATTGCCTTCTTTTGAATAATGTTTTCATGTGAGTTTCTCTATCTCTTTATTAACTGTAGCATTATTTTTTCCTTTTCCTTTAAACTTACTATTTTCGTTGTCTCCATCTTTGAATTGATTCTTGCTAATCTCTTGAGGAACATTCTTCCCTCTTACTTCTAAATGAATTTCCTGAACACATACTTCATCTAGATTGATGGGATTAAACATAAGAATTGTATGCCTCAAATAACTATGTAATCCAATGATATATTTAAGGAGAATGTCTTGTGAAGACAAATCTACAGCCAAGTTTAAATCTTTTCCTATAAATTCTTATTTTTAACTTTGAACACTGTGACCTTTAGCTTTTCTAAAACTTTTCCAATCCATAATTCTTTTTTTCCTGTAAGCTAATGGATAAAATTGCCTTCTTAATGCAACCAAACAATCATTCCAAGAAGAGAAAATTTTACTAGTTTTCTTTAAGTCTTCTTGAGTTCTGGCCTCTCACTAGATGAGAGTTGCACTTTTCAAATGAATAGAACTGAATTTGAAAAACCCAATTATGCAACTTTTCAACATTTACTTCCCCAATGTACAGAGGAAATTCAGACTTGACATCAAGCTTTAACAAAGGATACTTACCATGTCCTTCTAACCTTGTTTTCCTCTCTTCATATAAAACTTTCACCGTTTCAAACATATCATAGAAAGCATTTATGAAAGATCTCTCATCCTCAGACATCATCTCATGTCCTTCTTCATGTGACACGATTGGTGGATTTTGAGGATTTTGTGACCTCCTTGAGCCAATTTGAGGGTTTGGCTCTTCAAGAACTCCTCCTCCTCTTTTCAAATTTAATCTCGTAAGCATCTAGAAAACACTTGCAGACATAGTCAAATCTTCAAAACAACTATGCTCTGATAGACTAATGTGAAATTAAAAACATGAAGGTTTCATAAAAAGTTCATGAGTAAGTTTATGTCTTATGGGAAATGGATCAATTTGCAAAAGCAGATAAACTTTGTGTTTTTATTTAGTTTGCAGAAATAAAATAGAGAAAAATAGGACACGAACAACATCACACAAACAACAATTTGATAACAGATTTCACCCCTCTTGGGCTATGTCTTTGGGTCTAGCTTCCAATGTTGAGCCTTTAGCTTAAATTCTCAAATACGAAATTACATCAATTTACATAGCTCAAATTGAAAAAATGACACTACCATTATGTCCAAAATGCTCAAAAACCCCTATCTAGGCTCTTATTGAGCTCAAAAATGTTAGAAAATGAGCAATATATGCTTTTTGTAACAAAGCTCTGCTATGTGTCTTGTAAATTCACAAAACTGGCCAACTATTCTACGAAATCCACCTTTTCGTTGGCCGCCAAAGGACAATTTCACCTGTGTCTGATGGTGTTCCCGCCGCAATTTGTGCAAAATGTCACCTATTTGGTCATATAGTAATCATTAGACCATGGGTTGGCGTGGGCCAAGTGCCACCAAATATGCCCCGTACGCAACACCGTAGTTCATATGATCGCCGATAGAACCAAGTTGGGGCCCAAGTTTCCCAACCCTCTCGCCACCACGTCTTAAAATAAAATATTTGGTCCATTGGTAACATGGTTTGTTTGCTCAACAAGGTCACAGTTCGACTCCAAGTGTGATTGGTCAGTCTCCATAGCAAACTTTTTATCTCTCCGAGAGTGCCATGTGGCGCCCTTGGGATTACACCATGTGTGAATCCATGATTAGCCTATACCATAAGCCTCCAACCAATAAAAATGGGCCAACTAGTCCTATACGGTGTTAACACATGGTGGCAAAGGATTGGCCCATACCACCCAATTTTCTTACCCACTTAGCTACTAATATTAGCATACGACATGCCCAGTCAACAACCTAGTTTACCCTGCAAGTTGACTTTTTAGCTACTTTTTAGTTATTGGGAAAAAACTTCAGAACGTCATAACTTCTTCATACGGTGTTGGATTGATGCTATTTAAGAAACGTTGGAATGAGGACGAAGAAAAATACAATTTGGCATTGGTTTCGAGCATCTTTTAGCACTTTGAATTTTGAGCATATTTTTCATCCCCTGGATCACTTGGTCTACCAGGAAGTTCCTAATTTTTCGAACCCTTGGTTCTAGTATACATAATTGTTTGACTGAAATGGTTCTCTGTTTCGATACTTATAGTTCCTTGCATTGAAGGTTAGGTGACTTGTCATATATATAATGTCTTAATACATATACATGAAAAACATTATGAACTTTATGCAAGTGCGGTGGAAGTGCAAGATGATAGGTGATAGGTCCAACTTTTTCAAAAACTTTGAATGGCCCAATAAATCGAGGTGACAACTTTGTTCCTTTGCTATATTGGATGGTTCTTTTCATAGGACTGATGTGGATGAAAGCGTAATCCCCTACTTCATAATTCCTATCTTTCCTATGAGAATTAGCATAACTTTTCTATCCGTCTTGTGCCTCCTTCAATTGTTTCCTAATTTGTTTTATTAGTTCTTTCATCTCTTGAATTAATTATGGCCACACTATCACCCGATCTTCTAACTTGTCCCAATTTAACACTGTCCTGCAAGATTTTCCATGTGTCTATCTTGTTGGGAATTGTTTTCCATAAAATATTGAGCTAAGTACACTAATTTTAAGGAATTTTGATAGTCAAATGTGTATGGACTTCACATGCTTAGATTTCTAGGCCACCTTGCGAAATCATTTTTTCACTGACTATTTGTGTTCAATTTATTTATACACTATCATGGTAAGCATGCATGTAAGTGGTGGGTAAAAAATCCATGTCAACTATAGTTATGAAAGAATGACAACAATAAGCACTAACCAGTGAGTTATGTAATGAACCGATCATTTATTCACTACTTTTCTTCTTATCCATCAAATTTTACAATATTCCAATAAAAGATAGGATGGAAAAGTAGACTACTTGGTGGTTACTCTTTGCCATGAAAGTGTGAGACAAGTACAATAATTAAGATAGGATGGAAAAGTAGACTACTCTTTGTCATGAAAGTGTGAAACAATTACAATAATTTTGGAGAATTATGAGAGTCAAACACGAATGGGATGAAAAGGAAAAAAAAGGAAAGAAAACATAAATGGTTGAAAAAAAGAATGAAAATATGAATATAGGGGAGAGTTCATTTTGGTGAAGGGAGAAAGAGAAGAAAACAAATTTAGGTGTCAAGAAAAGGACCTGGCCATACTATTGGTCGGAAAAAATAGTTATATAACTAGGAATTTGGAAAACATAGTGATATAACTAGGAATTACATTTAAAACTAGGATTTCTTTTTTGTTGACTAGCGGAATCGGCAACAGGGGTGGTATCGTACTCGCATTACATAGGGTCAAATCCGACCGGATGCCACAATAACCTCTAGGAGGAACCACCTAGCCTGCAAGAACGACCCTCAATTAAGACGAGACTCGAACTCGTGACCTCCACAGCGGCATAGACGACTTAGCAAATCGTCCGCTGGCCACGAGACTCATTTTTGACTCATTTTTGTGCATTGTAGTTGACTCAGTTTTGTGCATTGTAATTGACAATAGTATATTTTTCATCATTGTGGTTCATATCACTAACTATGTGTGTCCTCTAATATAGATAAATAGTGCAACAATCCCTATGGTTGTGTGCACATCTAAGGCTAATTATGTGAGTGTTTATAAAAATAAATTTTCTAATCACTCTGTTTATTTATTATCTTAATGTTTTCTCTGGATCATGCTTGTGCTTCATAATGTTATAATAAATTTCTTAATCATCCTTGTGCTTCATATCCCTAGATATGGGTGTCCTTTCACAGAGATAAATAATACAACAATTCCTATGGTTATTTGGACATCTAAATCTAGTTATGTGAATATTCATAAAAATAAATGCTCTTACCACTTTGTGTATTGACTATATTAATGTTGTGATTATTATTAGAGTTGAATTATATATATTTTACTTATTAATCAAAATCCGAAGTATCCCATATTCTCATGAAGGAAATAAGGTGTTGGGTATTTCAAAGTTTATTTGAGACCTACACTATTATTGGTAGTGTGCTCTCTTTCCCATCCGTCCCCATAAGTGAGACATCACACAATCCGCCATCCATTGGACATAATGAGAATTGCATAGTAGCTCTAATCATATATTGGAAGAATATTACTAGCTTGTCAACATGTCCGTTAAGGATTGTGCACACAGTCGACCTACATTGAATGCAGTAGCTATGTTTACTATCAGTAGCATATAAAGGTTTCTAAAACTCTGGGATAATGTGTATAGACCTAACCATGACGCGATATGACTGGTTGTTGTGCCTATTAATATCAATAAGATCTGATAGTGCCAAAGACCATGCTGCAACATTATTCAACGACATGATATGTTTGGTTGATGCATCTAATGGAACATGTGTCTGCATTGGACATGATATGTTTGGTTCATGCATCTAATGGAACATGTGTCTGCATTGGGCACGACTGACATTATATTTGTGATAAGATATCACAGTTTAGTTGTACATTTAAAAGAACTCGTCGTTTTTTGAAAATATCGATAATAACGCGCAAATTTGTGTGTAAGTGTGTTGGTTTATGGATGATTTAACATGCATGCCATATACCATTTCAAGAGTTAATTTTTTTTAAAATCAAGTTGCATCGAGGTTTGACTTATTGAATCATCAATCTTACCAATCAAAACATTTGGTGAGGTTGTTTCAACACATATATTACTGTAATGAGTTAGACACAATTCTTTTTTCTTGGCTTCTGTCTCGGTAATTTGGTGGCCTGAACAGGGACTTTTAGAGATATGGATGAGCGTGGAATAACTAATGGTCACTAAACCTCCTTCATATTTTTTGGTAGGGTAAAGGGAAAAGCCCTGGGCTTCTCTACGTGTAATGAAATTTAGAAATTCATAGAGACAGTGCCAACACGTGTTACTCGGCAGTTGGAAACTAGGACCGACCGACCTAAAAATAGAGTCAACAATATATTCATCCCAAAACTTATTGGGAAAATAGGATAATTTTAGTTAAGACCTAACTGGGAAAATAGGAGTCACATGCTCTCACATAGTCGATGAACAACTTGTGAGGTCCTGAACTAATCGCAATGGTGGATTTTGGGATTTTGGGTGTATTTTGAAATTTAATAGATATGATTGAGTTCAATTTGTTTGTGGATTCTGGGAAATTTTGGAATGTTATCATAAGATTGAGGTCACTTTGTTTAACCTAGATCTTTCCCCTCTAATGCTGAAATATTCTTAGCATCCCACCATCCGGTGATTCCCCTAATGGGTGGCGGAAACCTGATATTTTATTCTGTTGAGAAAAGATTCCCCTAATTGAGTCGAGAAATCATGATATTTTGTTATTATATGATTTACATTTTGTTACAATTAGGATTATAGCACTTCTAGTGCAAGGGCTCTCGATCAAAACCTTGACTATAACTGTACAAAGTCAATAGAACATCCTAATACACTCCGAAGCTACCATTAATGGATGGAATTTTCCAATAACCAACCTCGACATCCGTTATTGTTAGTGTAGTGGCATGTATCCGAGATTTGAGGTATCCTTAATGATTTTATTTGCAGTTGTCTATAATGCGATTTTTTGGAAGCTTTTTTGGTAGGTTTTTCTGGTCAAAATCCGACAGCAATTTATTGAAATCGTAAGTTTGATAGCTAGTTTCTGCACAATCAAAGCGTCCCAGGTGTTTTACAAGGTGCTGAATCCAAATTTGCAGTTAAAAAACCATTTTAACTGCAACAAATCAAGATTTAACCTCAATTTTATCCGCCGGATTCCGTCATCGGAATCTCCAAAAAGTCGCATTATAGACAACTCCATTTTATTTTGAGGAAATTATGCAATGTATGGTGAATGTATTGGAGATAATTACTCCTTTCGGGTAAACATTTAGTTTCAGACAATTTACCAAAATCTAAATTTAGAAAGTGTCAGTCATGTTAGAGTTTTAAAGTTCTGTTATAGGAAGTGTCAATCATGCATGTATGAGCTAGCATATATATTCTTAAAAAATTCTTAGAAATTTGACTCTGCACCATTGCCATATGTTTAATACTTGGCGACAAGCACTCTTGTCATGAGCAGTCTACAAATCCAGGTTTGTGTGTATTGATGCACAATCCCGAGCAACCATAGTCAAGCGTGTTTGTGTTGGGCATTGGACAATCTTGAACTCCTCGTGTGTTTAGCTACATGGCTTAACCACCTCTCGTGGATCCGTTAACTCTAACGATATTTACCAACACGTGTAGGTTTTGATGTAACAACAATCATAATTCCAACAAGTGGGAGGAGATTGTTGGACATTGGATAATCCAATGTTCCCTATAAGTTTTGTGACATGGGTTAACCACCTCTCGTAGATCCATTAACTCTCATGATGAGTCCCTTTATTAACTCTTATGGTTTTTGGTGTAACAACAATCCTGATTCCAAAAATTTTTTTGTATTTTTTTCACACTTGCGAAATTCCTTTTCAAAATCCTTTTAAAAAAATATTATAAAAACACTTTTCTAAATGAGTTTTATAAAATCTGTTTGAATAAAGCCATTTCACCTTTCAACAATTTTATAAAAAAAAATCTTTATAAAAACTCACTCATAACATATAACCAAAAAGACTCATTTCAAAAAAGCTGGTCACAAATTAATAGGTGTGCACATAATTTAATGACTTATTCCACAATTAATGCACGAATATAAAGCTTGTCACGAATTAACCCATGTGACCTTTCCAAAAACTTTTAATTTTTTCAAACTTTAGAATAATGTGGTTTAGGCGATTTAATGCCTCACAGGATGTGCGCACTCCTGATTCATATAAAATGTGCAGGTAAACCGAATTTTGATGGATTCAAAGTTTCATGAAAATCTGCATGGTTTATATGAATCGGGGGTATGCACATCCCATGAGGCATTAAAGCGCCTAAACGACATTATTCTAAAATTTGAAAATTTTAAAAGTTTTTGGAAAAGCCATATGGGTTAATTCATGACAAGCCTTATATTCGTGGATTAAGTCGTGGGTCAAGTCATTAAATTATATGCACACTTGTTAATTTTGTGACAAGCCTTTTTCAAAAGGAGTTTTTTTGGTTATATGTTTGAGTGAGTATTTATAAATATTTTTCTTATAAAATGGTTAAAATGTGAAAAGGTTTTATTTAAAGGGATTTTATAGTCTTTTATAAAAGATTTTTTTTAATACTTTTTTAAAAGGACTTTGAAAATGAACTTATAACATTAAGGTTCTTTTTTAAGTTTTCTTTTTTTTTTAATAAAGAGAGTTTCATTTTAAAAGGAGAATTTTGAAGAAAGATGACTTTCTCAAATTTCGAGTCACAATTTCCACCGTTTATAGGGAAGGATTATGATGTGTGGCCCATTAAGATGGAGACCACATTGAATGGTCATGATAGTTTGGGATCATGTCTAGTTTAGGTTTTCAGAACCTAAGGATGAAACAAAAGAACTAGCTCTCACTCATGTGGAGGGGCAACTATGGAAAAAAAAACAAAAATAAAAATGCATAATCGTTGCAGCTTATCTAGCAAGTAGAGGACCGAGAAGTGTTCCAGAAGATTAAGATTACATCTTTAGCAAAGACAACATGAGAGACCTTGGCGACAGGCTATAAAGGTGTGGCCAAAGTCAATATTTTTAAGTTGCAAAATACTAGGAGATATTTTGAAAGTGTGAAAAAACAAGTTGCAGAATACTATGGAGTGTTCCATAGAAAAAATTGGTTGTTGTAAGCCTAACTGAGACATTAGACCAACAAACATGTTTGAGTTGTCATGAGTCATGCCTTAGTTTATCGGTTGTAATTAAGGGGGAGTGTTAAAATTGCTAATTACTCCTGCATGAAGAGTTAGCTAAATTTAGAGAGTCAGTCAAGTCAAGTTAACTAAATTTGAATTTACTGTGTGGTTTCATGTGAACTTATTTTAGGCAAGTCGCTAGTCAGAAAATGTTTAAATACCCCTCATCGGGTTCACTGTAATAATCAAGTTTGTGTGAACAATAGAAGAGCTGCAACTCATGTCATTTTATGTGTGAATTACATGTTGTTTTGTGCCTATCCTCATCTGCCTATCGAGAAAAATAGTATCAGAACCAAAGGTATTGAGTTCAAGCCACACCTGACTCGCGCTGGGGGTAGATTATTGTGAATTGGATAATCCAACACTCCCCATGTGTTTCATGACATGGCTTAACCACCAGCTATAGATATGTTAACTCTAGCGATGCATATGTTTACTAACACGTACGGTTTTTGGTGTAACAGATATCATGATTCCATCAAGATCTTAAATTTATGAAATATTTTCTTGGCATGGAACTTGAGCAATCTAAAAAATGAATTTTTATTTGTCAAAATAAATATGCTAGATATTTTTTCTAAAAAGAGGATGGAGAATTGAAAACTTCTCCCTAAACCAATTTGAACAAGTATAAAGTTAAGCAAGGATGATGAAGGATTATATGTCAATCCAACTCTATTTAAAAGATTGGTTGAAAACCTCATGTATCTCACAATTCCAAGACCAGATATTATGCAAAGAGTGAGTTAGATTTCCAAATTTATGGAGACTCCAAAAGACACATTGGAGAGTGGGAACAGAAATTTTGACATACATAACAAGAACTAGAGATTGTGGCATAATGTATACAAGTATAGAAAAGAAGGATTTGATTGGATATACAGATAGTGATTTTGCAGGTGGTTTGGATGAGAGGAAGAGCACTTCCGGGTATGTGTTCCATCTTAGTTCAAGTTTGATTTCACAGGCATCCATGAAGTAGCTTATTGTGACACTTTCGTCAGTAGACACAGAATATGTAGCAACAACATCAACGTCATGTTAAGCAATGTGGTTAAGAAGAATATTTGATGGACTCAAAGAGAAACAACAAATATCAACAACAATATATTTTGACAACACCTCATCGATTACACTATAATCCAAGAATATGATGTTTCATCAAGAGATAAAACATAATGATACTAGATATCACCTTATTAGAGAACATTTGAGCAATGGATAAGTTCACTTGAAGCTTTGTGAATCTAGTGATCAATTGGCTTATATATTTACCAAGTCATTAGAAAAATTTGTGTTTTGAGTTTCATAGAAGAAACTTGGGTGTTATAAGTCTAGCTGAGACATAGACCAACAAACATGTTTTAGTTGTCATGAGCCATGTACTAGTTTATCGGTCATAATTAAGGGGGGTGTTAAAATAACTAATTACTCCCGTGTGAAGAGTTGGATAAAATTAGAGAGTAAGTCAAGTCGAGTTAACTATAGTCGAATTTAATGTGTAGTTGCATGTCAAGTCGAGTTAACTAAAGTCGAATTTAATGTGTAGTTACATGTCAAGTTATTAAGTGAGTCACTAGTTGGAAAATGTTTAAATACCCTTCACCTGGTTCATTGTAATAATCAAGTTTGTGTGATCAATAGAAGAGCCACAACTCATGTTATTTTGTGTGTGAATTAATTGTTATTTTGTTCATATCCTCCTCTTCCTTTCCAAGAGTTTGGTATACATGTAATGTAAGGAGTGTTCATTGAGGGTTGGTAAACCCATATGTTTTGGAGAAGAGAAGTGGTAACTCATTTTTCACAAAGCTAACATACCAAAAGAATGAGGTCACACCTACCGGGTAGGTGTCAAAGGTTTCAAGGTTTTATTCAAGGGCATGAAATTTATCAAATGGTTTGAAAAGCTCAAGGATACAAAGATTCAGGTGAGCTCCATTAAAAGAAGGGTAATTTAAAATAGGGAATATGTTTTTTAATTATTTTCAAATGTTCTTCCATTAGAATATTAAAAATATTTTAAAAAATGGGTCATTGATATTTAATGTTAGAAAGAGAGGAACATAGGGGTGATTGAGTGGTTGGAAAAAATTGCTTTTGGAAAAACGAGGAGGGAAAAAAGAGAAAGGAAAAGTAAATAATAGAAATTAAAAAAAAGGAGTAGAGATAAGGAAAACACGGGCTTCTTTAAGAAAACGTGCGTCTTCTTTTTTAAGGGGGTTTTCATATTTATAACCATGGATTTCATTAGTTTTTATATTCCATGACTTCCTATTTTCTAAGAGAAAGGAAAAGTAAATAATAGAAATTAAAGAAAAGGTGTAGAGATAAGGGGGTTTTCATATTTATGACCATGGATTTCATTAGTTTTTATATTCCATGACTTCTTATTTTCTAAGAGAAAGGAAAAGTAAATAATATAAATTAAAGAAAAGGTGTAGAGATAAGGAAAACATGGGCTTATTTTCCTTAAGAAAAGGTCTTCTTTTTTAAAGGTGTTTTCCACATTTATGACCATGGATTTCATTAGTTTTTATATTCCATGACTTCTTATTTTCTCCTCCTCTAAATAAATTATGTTATTTGTTTTTTTTTCCAAGGAAAAAAACGGTAACCTTTTATTAAAAAAATTTAATGAAAAGTTACACTAGCAGATGCAATGAAGCATTCCGAAAGTTGCCACCTGGGCTCGAGTGCTTTCGCACCCCACACAATTGTGCACAAAGAATAAGAACAGAGAAGGGAAGAGAGACTAAAAAAGGAATAAGAACAAATCCATTTTTCAAGTTTTTCTCCCCTTCTTCTTTTCGACCTTACGCCACTCACCTTGAGTGGGCTCGATCGAGGCCATGACTAACTGTGTTTCAGCATTCTAAGGCCCTGTTTCTTTGTCTGAGTCTGAAGTGTCTGAGTGATGATACCGTTTGGTGCCTCCCATGCTTTGATCCACGCTTGTCATCTGAACCTGTGAAGTCTTTTTGTCTGTTGTATTTTCCTTCTGGTTCCCTGTTTCATCTTCCTCTACGGTGATATCATCCTCTTCTGCTTCTGTTTCCTCGTCTTTTTTTCTCGATGAGGCTTTCATTTCTGCTGCTCTCTTCTTTACAACGTCATCTATGTTCTGCCATCCTTTTGGCTTCCTTTGGTGGGGCTTGCTCTTCTTTTGACTTTTGCATGCACTGAATAGATGACCTGTTTGTTGACATCCCCTGCATCTGAATGCTGTATTCTCATAGTCCAGAGTTTGTTTCCACTGTGAATTGTTGAAATTTAGAATGATGCTTTCAGGTAGTCCTTGGCTAAGATCTACCTCGACACATATCCTCGCAAAGGTAAAGATTCCTTTTATGTGTCTCTTTGAATCAATCTTTAACATTCTTCCAAGGGCATTCCCTATAGCTAATAAGGCTTTGTAGTGCCAAAAATGTATCGGAAGATTACGCAACCTTACCCATACTGGCATCCTTGATACCACCATAGAATTGGCATCAAACTCTGGGAACCATGGGGTAATGAACAGTCCCGCATTGCCCTAGAACCATGGCCCTTCATTGAGGATTTTTTCCTTTTCTTCTTCTGCGAGCAAGGTTACTATGAAAAAACCCTTTGAGCATAGTTTTATTTGACAGTTTTTTGTCCAAACCGTGTAGATCCATTGGTACAAAGCATCGGTTCTAGGCCAGAAGCCGTTAAATCTACAAATAACAGCGTTTTTCTGTAGATCTGAGAATATGTAATTTAACTCTGGTAAATCCAGCGAGATGGATGGATTTTCTGGCGCTTGATCCACAATGTACTACCCTGGGGGTGCATTATCAGTTGTAGCCTCTTTCCCCTTTGGAGGTTCTTTCCCTTTGGCTGCATCTCGGTAGGTACCTGTAGGATTTGAGGTAGCTCCCTTAGTTCCTCCTCGCAGTTGGTGATTGAGGGTAATAGTTGAGTCCTTTGCCACCCTGTAATGCTGGAGTGTATGTTGATCCTGCAAGCAGTGCCCAGAAAATATTAGGATTTGTAATGCAACTAGAGTCCCTATTTTGTCCTGGATCTCTTTTTTTAGCTCCAAGACACTCATCCGGTCCCAGATCTGCACACAAACGTGTCTGCCTTCTGTTGTTCTGATAAAAATTTGCTTCAGATCCGCTGTGTCTGCTTTGTGCTCTGGATCTGACGGATTTCTGTTTTGCTTCTGTCTGGATCTGACCGGATCTGATAGATCCGCTCCTATTCTGCAGTATTCAACCCAATCTGATGAGCCGTTTCCCAGGTTGGGGTCCCTTCTTATGGATCGGCACATATAACCTCTGATTCGTCCCCAGAGCTCCAGAAAGTCTTGTCTCTTGCTCGTATTGGAGAGATCCGGCCTGGATCTACATGCAAGAGAGTACACATCCAAATCTGTCCCATTTAGACCTTCGTCTTTGCATGCGTGAAACGATAGAAGGGGGTTGAGCCAGACGATTTCTAGGCAGACAGATCCTGAGTATATCAAACCGGGTTCTGAGGGAAGATCCGGCCTGAGACTGCAGGGGATGGTCCATGCATGTGTGCATTGTGCCAGATCTGCAACATGCAGGTCCCATTCTTTGCATGCAAGGGATGTCAGCGGGAAGATAAGCCGAGAGGGCGACGGGCTGTCGAATCCTACACAGAGCAAGCCTAAAAGAAGCGATATCCTATCCCCAAAAAGGGATCTAAGACCAGAAACCCAAGAAGACCATAGGTCTCTGCTCTCTTGATGCTTCGCGGCGATCACCAACAGAAACTCCTTTAATGAAATTTTCCCTACAAACAAAACTGTTGCTTGAGAGATTTCAGAGAGATCCAACTTCGCAATCTTGAGGTCACCCCTCAAAAGGGTTAAGACTGTAACTGACCTCGCCACACCGTCTCCAAAGACGAAAATGCCATTGGATTCATGCCCATGATTGGAAAAATTTGCCTCCTTCTCGCCGCCCTCGTTGGGCAGCTTCTTCTCGGCCTTGGGCGCGGGCTTCTCTGCAGGAGCCTTCTCTGCGACGGGATTTTTCTCTGCAGGTTTCTTCTCTCCCTCGAGCGCCATTTTTTCCACCGTGATCTAAATTATGTTATTTGTTGTTTGGGCCATTAAAATGAAAACAAGATTATGAATGGAATTTGGGCCATTAAAATGAAAACAAGATTATGAATGGATATGTTATGGTACATTGTATAGCATGGGTTTGAAGAGCCCTCAAGTCAAGCATCTATGTAACTATGATGAGATACTAAATGAATCAAGTCATAGGTAATAGGAAGGATGATGCAACATCATTATCTCTCATTTTAACAAGGTTTGGAAGATAATATTCTTCCCAGTTTTACCACTGACTACATCTAAAGAAGTTTGGAATATTATGGAGATGACACACAATGAAAGGAGAAACAATAATCAAAATCAAGTTAAGCCATAGTTGCAATTGTCATTGAAGTGCCAAATGTTATGGGATATTGTATTTAAGTGCCAAATGTTATGGGATATTGTATTGCATGGGTTTGAAGAGCCCTCAAGTCAAGCATCCTATGTAGCTATGATGAAATATTAAATGAATCAAGTCATAGCTAACAGGAAGGATGATGCAACAACATTATCTCTCATTTAACAAGGTTTGGAAGATAATATTCTTCCCGGTTTTAGCACCAACCACATCTAAAGAAGCTTGGAACATTATTGAGATGACGCACAATGAAAGGAGAAACAATGATCGAAATCAAGTTAAGCCATAGTTGCAATTGTCATTGAAGTGCCCAATGTAATAGGAGAAGCTGAGAAAGCTTGGAACATTATTGAGATGGCATACAATGAAAGGAGAAACAATGATCGAAATCAAGTTAAGCCATAGTTGCAATTGTCATTGAAGTGCCCAATGTAATAGGAGAAGCTGAGAATTTTGATATTGCATAAATAATTGGAGGCATTATGGGAGGCCCGATATTGCATAAATAATTGGAGGCATTATGGAAGGGCCTCCCAATGAAAAAGAACTTAAACAAGATATAATCACTATAATTTTCATTAGTAAAATAAGGACAATTAGTAGAGTAAAGACAATTGAAAAAATAGTAAAGAAACTTGAAAAAATTGTAGAAAAAAAAAGTGATAATGTACCAGATCCATAATATGAACATGGTGAAGATACTAAAATCCACTATATAGATGTAGATATATCAAATAGGAAATATGAAATGAATTGTATGAAATATGAAAAAATTGTAGAACAAAAAAGTGATGAGTTACAAGATCCGGAGTATGAAAATGTTGAAGATACTAAAATCCACTATACAGATAGATGTGTGAAGTATGAAATATGAAACGAATTTAACGAATTTTGTAGCAACGAAAACATGTGATATAAGAACCTAGCAAACACGTGATACAAGAACCTAGAAAACATGTGAATGTTGAATTTGAAGTTGGATTGGTAATTTTTAAGGAATGTCTTGTCAAGTCAAGTATGATTAAGACGAACGTGGTAATGGAAAATAAACGTGGTAATGGAAAATGTACCATAATTAGATGAGAAGATGAAGCAAGAAAGATAAACGAAACCAGTAAAGTTGTTGAATCAATTAAAGCAATGGAAGAGATGAAAATATGAAAGAAAATTAATATGTTTTTGATCTTAATGGATGAAAAAGTTCAATTAACAGACTTGAGATACGAGCATATACATAAAAGAAAGAAACATACATAAAAGAAAGAAACCGGGCAAAGAAACATAGAACATGTTGAGGAAGATGTAAAAATATGAAAGAAAATAAATACGTTTTTGATCTTATAGTGATAGTGATTGATGAAAAAGTTCAATCAACATAATACTTGAGATACGAGCATATACATAAAAGAAAGAAACAGAGAAAAGAAACAAAGAACACATTGAGCGAGATTACCAAACTAACAATAAAGTTAAATAACAAAAACAAATACAAGATATAGAGTTTCAACCAAAAATAAGAAATATATATATCTATATATATGACATAGAGTTGAAGAAGACAACTTGTAGAAGTAAATAATAATTTTTTGGCATGATCTCAACTATTGTAAGTTTAGCTAATAAATTTTTGGCATGATCTCAACTATGTAAGTTTAGCAGTTAATAATTTTTTGGCATGATCTTAACTATTGTAAGTTTAACTAAGATATAGACCAACAAGTACTAGCCCTTGGTAATTAAAATTAGTTTTAGAAAGTGTCATTCATACTAGAATTTTAATTTAGAAAATGTTAGTTATGTAAGTGTAAGTTAGAACTATTGTAAGTTTAGCTAAGACGTAGACCAACAAGTACTAGCCCTTGGTAATTAAAACTAAATTAGTTTTAGAAAGTGTTATTCATACTAGAATTTTAATTTAGAAAATGTCAGTCATGTAAGTGTGAGGTAGAACTATTGTAAGTTTAGCTAAGACATAGACCAACAAGTACTAGCCCTTGGTAATTAAAACTAAAATTAGTTTTAGAATGTGTTATTCATACTAGAATTTTAATTTAGAAAATGTCAGTCATGTAAGTGTGAGTTAAAATTAGCATATCTATTGTGAGTTAAAATTAGCATATTTATTCTTAACCTTGCATGATTTAAAATTAAGATATCTATTCTTAATAATTAGCATATCTATTCTTAATCTTGCATGATTTAAAATTAAGATATCTATTCTTAATAATATAGATATCTTAATAATTAGCCTATCTATTCTTAAATCTTGAATGATTTAAAATTAAGATATCTATTCTTAATAATATTTTGAGTCTTAATCTTGCACGATTTAAAATTAATATATCTATTCTTAATAATATTTTGAGTTTATTTAATGATTTAGCTTCAAGAAAATGAATGAATGCAATTTACTAAACAATAATTCATTCAAGCCTACATTATTGTGTTGTTTCTTTATTTTTCCATCTATAATTAACTGCAAATAAGTCCACGGTTAGTCTCCTAATTGGGTATGCCAGTTGCTCTCTAAGATTATGTAATATATGGAGTTTTTGATCTCTTAAATTATGTAATCCATGGAGTCTTTTTCTAAGCGGTTTCTGGTAAAGATATTGGGATGGTCCTTTCTAGAGAAAAAACCCTAGTTTATTTTACAGGTGGTTATTGGAGTGTTCTTTTTTAGAAAAAATATAGAATATTTTGTATGATTTATATTCTGGCCATATCATGAGCACTATAGTATTTTATCGTCAACGTTACTAAGGATGTTGACGATATTCCATCTTTTAACTTCCATTCTAATAATGGAATTATAAACATTAACACTGATTTTCTATTCCATTTATGATTTTTTTTTTCTCCACGTATGGATAATAAGTGGAAGGTGATGATGCATAAATGTATGGATAATAAATGGAAGGTGAGGGTGGATAAATAATATGTATATTGGTTGTATTAATTTTGGGAATCTATTAATTTTGGGAATCTACTCAAACTGGTTATATAGCTCAGTTCGCCTAAGCTTATGTTTCTTGCAGATTCAATGTATCATCTAAGCTCAGACAGATTGCAGATTCTATGTATCATGTGTATCTAACTAGTATGAGTAATATCAATAGTTGGATTGGCTTTACTCCATCCCCATTGAATATTGAATACTCACAAAATATGCAGATGAGATCACGATGGAAATTGAATTCATTAAATCATTCTAGATTCATGTATCACATATGGATTGGAAATTCAATGTACTCACGGGCATGGGTTACTCCATGCCTTCTAAATACACAGAATCTGCCTTTTAAATACACACAGAATCTGCCTTTTAAATACACAGAAGAATCTGTAATTGAGATAAAGATGCTAACTACATTTACGAAAACAAAAATAAACGTAATAAAAAAAAAATACACAGAATCTGTAATTGAGATGAGGATGCCAACTACATTTACGAAAACAAACATAATAGAAAATGTGACTGAAACATAAGCACACAATTTTATATGGTCATGCTTATTCTGACTAAGGGCAACAGTCCGGGTAATCCTACCTAATTTTCATCCGTTATTATGTAACGATGGTCTGAGAACCATTATCCATCAATGAGCTAAATCACTACGATAATTGTGATCATACAGGAATATAACACTTAGATTGGTAATTTATTAACTTTTAAATCTTTCAACTGTATTGAATTGAACTAATGGAATATAACACTTAGATTGGTAATTTATTAACTTTTAAATCTTTCAACTCTATTGAAATGAACTAATGACCACATCATCGATGTCGAGGTTTATTTATTATTTTTATTTTAAATCAATAAATGATAACTTATAATGCGTACAAATTAAATGTTAATCAAGATATAAGTTAAATTAGAGAAGGATGCCAACTGAACTCATTGAACAGTTACAAATTTATGTATGAGCTCAATACACAGATTCTGCAATTCAGATAAGGATGCCAACTGAATTCATTGAATTATTACAAATTCATGTATCAGCTAAATACACAGAATCTTCTATTGAGATAAAGATGCCAACTGAATTTATTGAATCATTACAAATTCATGTATGAGCTCAGTACATAGAATCTGTAATTGAGATAAACATGCCAACTTAATTCATTGGATCATTACAAATTCATGTATCAGCTGAGCTCATATGGATTATAGTTTTAGTGTATCTAACTAGAATGAGTAAGTCAACAGTTGACTTGGATTTACTCCATGCACTTTGAATACATAAGTAGAGTAAGTCAACAGTTGACTTGGATTTACTCCATGCACCTTGAATACATAAAATAATAGAATAAAAGACCAGCTGAGTTCATTGAATCATTGCACGCTCCTATATCAACTCAACTTATATGGATTAAAAAATTGGTATATCCAACTAGCATGATATACTAACTATCATGAGTATTGTAAACAATTAGCTTGGATTGTTTTACTCCGTCCACCTTGAATACATAGAATTTGCAATCCAGATAAGAAGGCATACACAGAATTTGCAATCCAGATAAGAATGCATAAACAGAATCTGCAATTAAGATGAGAATGCAACCTGCAATCGAGATAAAAATGGCAATTGAATTCAATAAATCATGTCAAATTCAATGTTAGCTATTCCAAATTCAATGTCAAAAGCAGACCTGGCTTTACTCCATGTCCGTTGAATATTGAATATTAACGATGGAAATTGAATTCACTGAATCATTGCAAAGTTATGTATCATATATAGATTGCAGATTTAGTTATCCTATATTCAGTGTATCCAACAGACATGAGCAAAGGCTTCAATCTGCAATTGAGAATTCCAACTGAATTCATTCAATCATTGCGCATTAGTTTACCAACTCAACTTATATTCTATATTGATTGCAGATTCGTGTATCCAGCAAGGATGGTTAATGTTAATGTATCCAGCAAGCATGGCTAACTTAACTCTCGTGAGATTCGATTTTCTTATATTTTATTAATATCACCTCATCTGCTATTATATGCCCATTCCCAAATGGTAGACAATACCGAGGGTGAGTGAGAGGGATTTTACCAAAAGTTCGTAAATACAATTTTCCTTTTTCATGAGAAATTCCGCATCACACTTGAATCTCCTAGGCCTGATCGTTCGTTTCTTTTTCAAAACGAGTTATAATTCTTTCTGTTCATAGCTGTTGGAACATTCCTTTTCTAGACGGAACACTGGAAGCTTTATACTGTTTATACTCATATTTTGGCCATCTCGAAACGACACTGAGTACTGTGGTGGTCTATCATAACTTTATTGAGACTGTTTAGGATATTTCATCTTTTAGCTTCAATTTTAATCCTAGAGCTACAAAACATAAGAAGACAAATAAAAATGTATTGTATTCCATGTATGGATCTACAATAAGCATTGAAGGATAAATCTCAATGATTTCTGATCTCGTGTATGTTTAATAAGTGAAACTAAAGATTCATAAAGAAAATGTGGATTTTTCTTTTCGTTTGGTTGCTCTTGCCCAACTGGGCTGTAGAGCAACTCCGGCTATATATCATAACAAGTAACATTTACACCATCAGCAGATAATTTGATGCGTACAACCAAACTTTTGGACATTGCAGATCCCATGCTGGGTAACTTCAAAGAACAAAACGAAAATAATGATGTCCTGTAAACGTGGGCAATCCCTACCTTTCCTTGTGATAAAGCATGAAGTAAGGCTAAGCAAATAGAGCAAAGGCGCTCTTTCTCTAACTGTACTGTGCTGATGACCATGGCTAAGCGTTGCTAGGGAAATCAGATCTATCCTTTACATACCGTTTACCTGTCCTCTAACATGTTTACTTAGTCGTGCATGGCCATAATACCTGTCGTTGTCAAGATCACTTATCCTGGTCACCTGTATTTCGTGTCTTGCCCACACAAATACATAACCCCCCTGTGAACAAATGTCTAAAAGTCAGACAGGGTGGATTGCGATGGACTTTTGCTTTCCGGGTGTATAGACGACCGTGCGATAAATTCAAAAAAATTAATTAAAATGGAACTAACTTGCCTTCCCAGCCTGAAAGAAAACTTTGGACTCAAACAGACATGCCTGAGGAAAAACCCGCAGTTTAGGGGATCTAACTAAATCTTAAGCAGAGCGATGTGCATTTATATCATATAAATAAATAACAATTTTGGTTTGATGTCCATTTATTTCAATGAGAGGAAAGCTTATTTCTTCATTGTCGGTGTAGTTCAGATTATTTCAATGAGGGAAATCTCATGTTCACAATTACTAGGGAAGGTAATCGTGCCAAACCTACTACAAAGCGCAATGGTTAGACCGACAATTAACAGCCAACACAATACTTCTAAAAGTGGAAATGTAATATTTATGAATACGGAAAATTGGAAATGATTAGCCAGATTAGCCACCTGTGCTTAATGAAGACATATTCCCATAATTGAATTTAATAGTTTTGAGAAATATTTTGAAATCTGTATAGGTAGAACTTTGGGATAGTGTACTTTTATAATATTCAATTTTAATTTTGTTTATGAATTTAAAATAAAAATAAAAATAAGAAAGAATTAACTTCACCCAAATTAATATATATTATCTATTCAATATAAAAGAAAATTAGCCTTTAGTTTAAAATACAACACTTATATTAAATATAATATAAATAAAATATAATTAAATCAGCCAATTTATATAAACAATTTTATAAATAAAAAAGACTAAAATATAATCTAATATACATCACACTGTTTTAGTTATATATATAATAATATGTTCTATTAAATTTATTTTAATAATTATTACTTTAATTTTACTAAAAAAGATGTTTTATTTTGTGTATATTTTCCCTGTGTTAAGTTGTTTTTTTCTTCAGAAATTTTGAAGTATGGGTAAGGTGTCAAAATCATCTAGGGATCACACCCAACCTGAGTCACACTAGCTCTTAACATGACTAGATTTTTGTCCATAAAATTTTATGCACATGACCCTCACATCACATAGTGACTTAAGAGTAGACTTTATCATCATCTATTTTAAGCCCATAACTTTATTTCATATATATAAACATTTATTTAATAAAAAAATAAAATTTAGACAATGTTTGTATATATTTTTTCAAATAGTTATCTCTTTCACATTCAATGATCCCATTATATATTCTAAAAATATTTCTCAAAAAATCACATTTATAATTATGGTTTCGAACCATTTAATGGTAATATAATGGTAAAAGAACTAATTCCAATGGTTGAAACATAATGGTAATATCGCCAATACTAATAATAAATTAACCAAATATTATTTTAATTAAGGTTAAAAAAATTAAATCACAAATAACCGTTTCAAATAATCAAAAAAATATAAAAGGAAAAAATCATCATAAATTCTTATAAAACTCAAATCTAAAAAAACACCATAATAATTAAAAATTAATAAAAAAATACCAAACAAAATTAACCTTATTGTTAAAAACAACAAATAAAATTATCCATAAAATGAAAAATAGACCAGACTAATAAACACCGACGAAAGAATTAGACAAGAAATAAATAAGAAAAATTATATATATATATATAATATATATATAACTTATATACATAATATAAAATTTTATTATATTTATAAAATTTTTAATTATATAAATAAAATAAAATATTTAAAAATCTAAGATTGGAAATTGGCAATCAAAAAAAAACGGAAGAACAAATATAAAATAAGGGATTAACGTTTTTTAACAATAAATAAAAGAATAAAAATAGGCTAAAATTTATAAAGAATAATTTAAATGAATTTCTTTTTATAAAATACATTACAAAAATAATAAGAATTAAGAATTTAAGATGAGGGAAAGAGGATAACCCATATTAGTATCATAAAATTTTGTTTTATAAATTTATTTTAATAGTAATGTATTCATAACTCTTATTAGCTTTATTAATAGGAATATTAGTGGCAAAGGGAAGATCAAGTTTAAAATAAACAAGAATATTTTCTTTGAATCAATAAAAATAGCTTAAACTTTTAATATAAATGATATAAATGTAAATAAAATCATATTAATATAGAATCATGAAAAAAATAGTAGTTTATTTGTTGGGGTAAATACCTACCGGGATCCAATGACCGTTTTATATATAGTACTTTAACAGTGCACCATTTACCATTAATCCAAAATAAAAATAAATATAAAATTAAGAAAAGACTTTTGATAGAAATCACATAAGATAAATTTTTGCTGATTCTCATCATTTCCCAGCCTAAAAGCTTGGTGTTATCAACACCTTAGCGACTAGAGCTTTGATGACAACCATCTCAATTAAGACAAATCACATCTCCTAACTGTTTTATTTAATAATGGTTATAGTAAACACCAATTGATCCAAAATAGATTTTGGATAGACTTCTAAGTCTAAGTGTTCCTCACAAAGAAAAATGAAAGTCCAAGGAAGTTAATGGAAATAGCCCCATGGAAGAGACCTCTTCTTTCTGAATCTATTACAACTTGAATGGGCTAAAATGGACTTAGGACGCAGAAGTTATCGCAGAAAGAAGATGCCCTGTTCCTTTGGAAAAAGAGGCAAAAACCCTTAAAAATGGCAAAAAACCCTTATAAAGGGAAATCGCATCGAAAAAGGAAAAGAGAGGGACTTAAGTGTAGGCAGAAGAAAATCCGATGTGCCGATCTAATAAATCGGGTCAGAGATAGGCCCGTATACGATATCGAAATCCTGGAATTAGCGATTACAATCATGCGATACACCAATCGCTGATGATCAGATCGACGAATCGGCATTGGCAATGTACAAAACCCCTGGGTCATGTGCGACGCGATATGCAATAGCGAACAAGACGTGCAATCTCGGTCGTCGGATCGTGAGAAGAATGGATGGCCAGGATTAAATTAGCGATCGACAATTACTGGACCCGATGGAATTCATAAGCGCAATTCATAAATTTTGAAATCTAGAAATTCAGATTTGATGTGTATTAGCGTGTTTCAGTGTAAAAACCGAAATACAAAGGAACGACGCCCAAAGCGATAGAACAGACCCGAAGGGGAGTTATAAGCCCGATTACATAGAATTTGAGTTCCGTAAAGGCGGATTTCGGGCGAGCCTCAAGCGGTAAACGATTTTGGGCTGGCTCCGCCCAATCCCACAGACTACCTGACACATGGCTAGTGGTGGAGAGAGGAAAACCGCTTTTTCGAATGGGTAACCTCCATTCCTAAGTCACCCAAAATTGCATGATGACTGTTGGATCAGAGATCACCCAAATTGACAGTGGAGATTACGACAGTAGCCAAAGGCGAACCTGATACGATTATAGGGTGGATGCAATAAGTTTACAAGTCTGATAAAAGGATTTTGTCAGGTTTTTCAATGATTTCCCGTGTATTTGATATTTCATCCAAAACAATTCTGTGATGTGATTTAACACCTAATGGTGGAATCGATAGGGATTTAGGGGTGATTGAAGGAGATTTCATGTCGAAAAAACATGCCCGATAATGTATTTTCGGGAAAATACCTGTGTAATGGATTTTTGTTTATTTGCCTCGGAAAACGACCTCGATCCCTTGTAACAACTCCTAATCATCATTCCACGCTACAAGCGGGCATTTTTGGAAGACGATGAGGCATTTGAAAGCCACAGGGCCAGATGGCGAGTCGAACGGATAGCGTAGAGAAGCCACAGAGCCACAGGGGAATGATTGAATGTAGGGAAATGGCTGGGGAAGCCGAAAAGCTGGGAAAATCCCTCAAATGAGCCAAGAGAGCTTAGTTGAGAAAGAAAGGTAGCAGAAGGCAAAAACTATTGGGTTTTGTTATATTCTTTCCACGACTAGCCCACGTAGTTAACCAAGGAGGTTAGAAGGGGGGCGAAGCCCCACCCTTCTTTGTGCCGATTGCGTAGCAGGGGGGGCGGGGGCAGGGGGGGCTCATAGTCGGTTTGAAGGGTGCAGGTAGCCCCACTCTATGGGGTTTGGCGCAGCATCGTGGAAAATTTTGGTTTTGGACCCTATGTTAGGTTGGATGAACCTACTATGGTTTTGTGCATGATTTTCGCACATGGTTTTGGACAAATGGTTTTTGGTCCATGGTTTTGGACGCGATGGGTTTTGGTCCATGGTATTAGATGCTTCAACATGTATAAATATGTATTGTAACATTGAAATTAATATAATGAAAAATCATGTTGGTGGTCTGGATTTTGGGATCCAGGGGAAAATCTCTGTGTAAGTGTGTTTTATGTGTTATGCTCTCGCATTGTTTATTTTCTTTGTTTTAGAATTCTTATGCATGTAATTTCTGTACAGGGTGAAAACCAACATCTGGTATCAGAGCTGTTTTGGCTTCAAGGGGACGCCATTGCTGCTGAGGGGTTTTGTTCGGGCCTATGGTAGACCCTGTTCAGTGGAAGATCTGTGGAATCAATTTTGGTGGTGAAAGAAGATGGCGAGCAGTGGAAAGATAGAGATCGAGAAATTTAATGGTAAGAGTTTTGAGTTATGGAAACTCAAGATGGAGGATCTGTTGGTGTATAAATATCAGTGGATCGTGATAGATCTAGGTACTAAACCAACGGGAGTGTCTGATGAAGAATGGAAAAGGTTGGATCAGAAGGCAAAGAGCACACTACGATTGTGTGTCTGAGATTCAATATTGCTGAATGTATCAGGGGAAGCTACGGTGAAGGCTTTTTGGGACAAGTTAGGGACTTTATACCAATATAAGTCTCTAGTGAATAAATTGTTCCTACAGAAAAAATTGTATAACTTGAGGATGAAAGATGGAGACTTGGTGACAGAGCATCTCAACACATTCAATACTATGCTAAGTCAGTTATAATCTGTTGATATTAAAATTTTAGATGAAGATAAGTGCATCAGTTTGTTGTATTCTCTACCAGATTTGTGGGATAGTCTGGTTATTGTAATAGGTAGGAATGCAACTACCTTGCAGTTTGATGAAATAGTGACATCCTTGTTGACGGAGGAAATGAGACTGAAAAATATGGAGAGCTAGAATGGTGATGCCTTATTTGTACGAGGACGGTCCCAAAACAGAGAAAAAAAATATGTCATTGAGTGGGAGGTCTATATCTAGAGGGTGATATAAATCTCTAGGAAAACTTGTAAAGGTGGTGTGCTGGAAATGCAGAAAGGAAGGGTGCTACAAAAGGGACTATAAATCTAAAGCTCCTAACAAAGGAAAGGGATCTGATGATGCTCCTTTTGCAAAGGTGAAAACCACCTCAGGTGAAGGTGGGGATGTGTACCTGGCTTCTTCAAATACACATGTAAATCACAAGGCATGGCTGATTGAATCAGGTGCATCCTTTCACTTCACTTCCCACAGAGAGTGGTTTAACGAGTATGAGAAATATGATGGTGGTGATGTCTTCTTGGGGATGACAGGAAGGCTAGAATCGTTGGTCGCAGAAAAGTAAGGTTGAAGTTGCAAGGTGGAAGGGTTAGAACACTTCCGGGTGTTTTGCATATTCCTGCATTAGCCAGAAATCTAATTTCTATAAGCAAGCTGGATGATGTAGGTGTAAAAACAATGTTCAAGAAGGATACCTGCATGATGGTTCGAGAAGCACTTGTATTGATGCGGGGAGTTTGGATTGGAACTCTGTACAAGCTGTAAGGTAGCATGGTTGTTGATGGGTGCAACAGTTCTGTGGTTCCTGAAAGTGGAACAGAAAATCTAGTGGTCTCTAGGAAGAAGACCATGTTGTGGCATCAAAGGCTTGGACATATTGGTGAGAAGGGCCTCTGAATACTTCATGGTAAAGGTACGGTAGAAGGTATGAGTAATATTTCTCTGGATTTTGATTTCTGTGAAAATTGTGTATATGGGAAGCAAAATTGGGTGAGTTTCCCCTCTTGTGGTAAGAGGGCAAAACATATATTAGAGCTTGTGCATAGTGACGTGTTTGGACCTATGAAGGTTCCATCATTAGGTAAGTCTGTGTACTATGTATCATTTATAGATGACTTCTCAAGGAATACATGGATATATTTCCTTAAGAAGAAATCTGAAGTATTGACAAGCTTAAAGAATTCAAGGCTCTGGTGGAGAACCAGACAGAGAAGAAGGTAAAGGTGCTGAGGATAGATAACAGTGGAAAGTTTTGCAGTAAGGAATTTGAAGAATTCTGTAAGAAGTTTGGTATAGCATGGTAGAAGACTACTCCATATACACCTCAACAAAATGGAGTTACAGAAAAAATGAATAAGACATTGATGGAAAGGTCAAGAAGCATGCTCAGTGGTGCCAAGTTAGGATAGGAATTCTAGATAGAGGCGGTGGAGATAGCATGTTACCTGGTCAACATATCACCTTCATTAGCATTGGAGGATAAAACTCCACAAGAGGTATGGAATGGTAAGAACCCCTCTCCTTCACATCTGAGAGTATTTGGATGTGATGCATATGTACATGTTCCAAAGGAGAAATGAACCAAGTTGGATAGTAAATCTGAAAAGTG